>JAIQCU010001538.1:0-20448 GCA_022114935.1 Leptestheria dahalacensis
GAACCATGAGAGCCCATGGTCCACCATGGGTATGTAATGGGACTTGGCATGCCTTGCCCATGTCGGACCATGGTGCACCATGGGATGGTCAAGCGGATTCACGACGGCAAGCCGCGTTCTAGCCAGGGTTCACCCTATGGTGGATGGGCTTCAGTATTATTGTTATAATGCTGTGTTGTGAACTTTTAAGTGGTCACTAAACGTCCTACAACTAATCTAACGAAACGGGAAATGAGGCATTAAACTGAACACGAAAGGTTTTATTGTTTTTTTTTAACTACGTACACATTTTACTGCTCTATATCGTTCGATTTAAGGCCCAAAGATCCATAGGAGGCTGAATCTTTTATGCAAAGATAATTCTGTCGGAGGCTCTTCGTACAGCAATTATATAACCAATACCTTTTGGTCCCTTATGCGCAGTTATTAATAATATTTTTGCACTTTTATTGATATAGTTCACGTAGTTTATAAAAGCGGAAGTTAGGGTATGCTGCCTGATAGTATGCAAGGGAAATCATTTGTCAGTATGATTCTTTATTTTGCACCAATGCAAATAACATTATAAATAAAATAATTATGTGGTTCATTCGTTTTTACTTTTGTTAAGCTAAATTCACTAAGAGAGTATAATAAACCGACTAAATATAACAATAAAACTTCGCTTCTGTAGAACGCAAAATTTTTTACGATTTACCGATTACGGAATCAACCGTATAATGTAATCTAATAATCATGTTTATAGTTATTAGAAATAATTTAATAAAGAGATTCAATATTGGTTCAAGATTTAAACTCATGACAAGATTAATATTGACATAAGAATAGTTTAGGTGTGTATTGTTAAATGGAGATCTGGCAACCCTGCATTTCAGAATTTGGCGCGCAAAGTCGCGTCCTCTCCGCCATTACGGCTTCACCAGGACGCCAGCACAGTTGCCTTTTTCCGTTATGACTTCAAACTTCAATGTTCAAAGTCAAACATCGTTGTCAAAGTAAAGAGGGGTTTATCTCGTTATGACATGCTGTGCTATGGTTCTAAGAGTGACAGCAACATACAAACAAGTTCTTGGTTTCAGAAAGTGAAGTTTTGTTTCACAGTGTAAAGTGCTCGTTGGACAAGAAAGAGAAGCATTCAAATGTCGCAGCAAATCGGTTGAAGACGAGACGAACTAGTAAGAACACGAGAAGACCAGCAGGTATATTCATCTTCAGTTCTAGACATGTTGTTTCCGAGTTGAAGCTGACATTTTTTTATAACCTTCCACGGTACAGAAAAAATGAAAGAATATTTTCTTTACATTGTAGTCCTAGTGGATCCCGTGGTGCCGGAAGTAACAGCTTGGAGTTTTAAGTCTATCCTGGTACCTGCTTCGTCATTTGAAATGCAAGGTAAAGCCAAATCATTGACTATAGAAACAGCCTTGTCAAGCTGACTTCTAATTGCTTTCAGGAGACGCGTTCGTTCGTCGCGTTGATTAACGCAATGTGGAAGAGGTCTGCCAGCATATGACTACAAGCAGATTTCTTGTCAGAACTTCGTCAGCTCGGAATACACAGCAGCCCCGTTCTTAAAGTGTAATGGGTACAGCACAATTAAGCTAGTACGCGTACTATGGCATTATCCGGAATTACATTATTTTGAAAATTAATCCTAATTTGCACCCAAAGCCCGTGGATAGGCTTTAGATTTTGTTATATATAACGTCAGTAAGTACATTTTCCCATTTCCTCTACATGTGAAACGTTTCGTCGGAATATGTGACATTCCAAAAGTTCTTGTCNCTGGAGTAGCTGCACGCAGACAAAAGATCCGCACTTCTGCTTCATGATCTTGAGGAAAAACGACAGCATGTTCTTCTCGAGGAAAAAACTGCAACACAATCAACTATGTAACAAGTCTAGTTTAATCCGCGTGGACATACACAACTTACTCAAACACAGAACTATCATTCTGATCTCCCCAGATGAGAATCTCCGAAATGGAACGCAGGGTTTCCACGAGCAGGCTTCGGTTGCTCTCACTGACCGTTTGGTTCTTTGACATGAGACTGTACAGGTACCTTAAAAGAAGAGAACGAATTCGTTAAACCTATTCTTATACGAGGTATGTAAAACAAATAGAAACTATGTTACTTGAGATGATCCAGTGAATGAGGATTCCTTGGCTTTCCTCCCCCAAACCATGATTTGCTTCTAAACATTGCGCTTCCTTTTCCCCACTGAAACTTAACTATTCAATCATTAATCAGACTGGCAATAAATTCTAAGGCAATTTTATTAGAAAAGAAAGCTACACTACGGCACGGTAGACAATCAAATTTCCTTTCTCTATTCTTCTTCACGGCTCGTCAGTAACCACCACCATCACAACACTAGTGGCTTTTTCCAGTATTGTCGCCATCTAGCGGTTAGATTCAAACTGCTTACACATTGATAGTAGTTTTCAGGTTTAAAAAAAACACGTACGTTTTTTCACATTATTATTAGCCTCAGTAGATATTTCAGTAAAAATATTGACGTTATTTTGCAATTCGCAATTTGCTATTACGAAATGATTGTGAAAAATAACCATCTAGCGAGCGTTTCAAGAATGAGTTAAGGTTGAGCCATCATCAACCATTAACGTAAAGATCGACGGTGTCAAATAGCTGATAAACTCAACTGGCAGGAAAACCTTGGGATTGAACCTTGCAACCTTGTCTACAGAAATTAAGTACGAACAGTGGAAGGAGCCCTGGTTGTTAGTCCGAGAGCTGCTACATACAGTTCTTATGGCAGGCTCCTCCCACTGTCCCTACCTGTATACCTTTATACTGTGACCTTGTAGTGCAGACGCCACAAGTCCATCTCCATGTTATCACATTAGAGAATCCTCGTATGTAGATAAAGTAAATTGATTAAATAAACAAGTAAGTGGGCCAATAGTCTAAATGGCTTCAGTGACGTTTGGTCAGAAAACGTTCACTCCGTCGCCACCTGAGAAAGGAAGCTTTCCCCTGGATCACGAAGGCGAGTGTAAAAAGTTTATGCTGCGCTACATGATCTGTTTACGGGAGAGTGGTAACGACAACACGGTTTGCCGAGAAAAAGCTCGTGACTACCTCGAGTGCCGTATGGATAAGCAGCTTATGGCCAGAGAAGACTGGAACAAGCTCGGCTTTTCTGATCTGAGAAACAAGAATGACCAGCGCCAGTAGAAACGTCCTAGTTGGGTGTACGGGAAGCGTGGCCTCGTTGAAAGTGCCGCAACTTTGTCGTGAATTAGTTGCTAAAGGGTATAATGTTCAGGTAGTAGCCACGCAGAATGCGTGCCATTTTTTCCAGCCGGCCGAGCTCCCGCCAGAGGTCCGACTGTGGACTGACAAAGACGAGTGGCAGATGTGGAATGGCCGAGGGGATCCAGTCCTTCATATCGAACTCAGACGTTGGGCTGATGTTTTCGTTATTGCTCCGCTGGATGCCAACACACTAGCGAAAATGGCCAATGTAAATCCGTAACTTTAATCTTACAATAATTACCTACCTATCCTCTTCTAACTGTGTTTTTACACCCAACAGGGTTTGTGTGATAACCTGCTGACTTGTGTGGTGCGTGCCTGGGACTTGAAGAGACCTTTACTAGTTGCACCTGCTATGAACACCTTCATGTGGGACCACCCTCTTACTGCCCTGCATCTGAGCTCGCTACGAAGCTTGAGTTACCTCGAGATCCCCTGCGTCGAGAAAACATTAGTCTGCGGCGACACTGGAAAGGGAGCCATGGCCGAAGTGTCGACTATCGTAGAGCATGTTTTACAGAATGTGAATAAACTGGCACATTAAGGACAGATTTATGGTAGTTTGTGGTAGTCTACTTTGACTTAACCATTTCTTTAAATCGAGGACATTTGCAAAATAACCGAGTTTTTATTCATTATGTAAGAAAAAAGTTATTGGGCACATTTTTATTAACATATTAATTAATTAATTTACTGCGAATCAATTAATTTTTACAGCATATTTATCTACAGTGCAACTAAAAGGTGCGATCATTATAAGCGCGCACGCGCAATGCCAACCAAAGTGGCAACGCTGCTCAACACACAGTAGCAGATAGCAGACGCTTTTCGGTTTAAAGTATTGAATCAACAAAAAAGGAAATCAACATGGCTTGTCTAAGATACATTAAAACACTAGTCCCTCTACAGAATTTAATG
Source organism: Leptestheria dahalacensis (assembly GCA_022114935.1). Taxonomy (NCBI): domain Eukaryota; kingdom Metazoa; phylum Arthropoda; class Branchiopoda; order Diplostraca; family Leptestheriidae; genus Leptestheria; species Leptestheria dahalacensis. The sequence goes on from JAIQCU010001538.1 coordinate 4,200, forward strand.
CAGAGAAATCTGCTGGTGGTAAGTTTTATATATTGGCGTGTCCACAGCTAAGATTTTTAACTAATAATTAAGCAAGTATTTCAAGTTATAATGCCTTTTCCTTTTGGCTCGCTGTGTAGGTTGCTGTGAGCAAGAGGTTGCAGACAACTGTCAGTTTCCTTCAACAACCTGAGGTCCCGAAATACACTGAATCTGTTGAAGTCAAAGATGCTGATTGGAAGTATGTTGAGCGACTACTTGCCGCGCCCACCATACCCGAATTCAAGCGTGGAAACGAGTATCCTTCGGGATGGAGACCGCCCGCAGGTTGGTTCGATTCAAGTTCCTTCTCGTAGGAAAACGCTAACCTTCATGCTGTGTGTTGTTTGCAGAAACAGCCCCAGATACGCCTTTTTTCGTGAGACGGACAAGGAACCACATGCTGCCTGTCTACTTAGATGCAGAGCAAATTCGAGGTGCACGAAAAATGACTGTTATTCGACACGTTGAAGGAGATATCTGGGTCAGTATTTAAGGTTTGCGCCAGCTGGAAAGTTGCAGAATTGAGATTCAAATGCTTAATCAGGAACTCGAGAAGCAGTTACGAGCGGTACTGGAAGCCTCCACGGGGAAGAAAATCATCTCGCAGGTTCACGAAGTCGCCATGTTCATCAAGTTCAAGGGGGATCACGTTCTCAAAGTCCAAGACTGGCTGTACGAGGCAGGTTTTTGATCCAGTGTTCGAAATCTATTAGATTTGTCATAAATACACCAGTAAAATTCTAATCTGAATACTCTTTCACTGTAACGTGTAATTAAAAGGAACTGAACTGAAGTAGCTTAAAAATGAAACAATACAAGTATGCGTGTAAGTGTATACTGGCAAAACCACATGCATTACACAATAATACTGTTTCGAAGCACACGAATCTCATGCAATATCAAACGGGAGTTTCTATGTACACGATGCGTATCTACACGAGGGTCCAGGCTGGTCACAGTCTCGTCGCCAAGTTGAAAAGGGAGGGAAATCGTCATTGTCAGTTGAATTAACAGAGCAGCATTGAAATAAATATTGGGTCGCATCATCGAGAGGGAACACCCAGCCCTGAAATGTACATTGGGGAAGATGCGTCCAGGACTGCGGTTTGCCTCTCGATGGTTTCATCCTTCATCCTATTTTCAATCTTTCAGTGTTCGTAGTGTTGTTGTTGGAGAACCCTTATGCGCTGGATGGAACCTGCTTGCAGACATACTGCTGGTGACACTGGCCACCGTTGTTCCTCAATTCGACGGCCTCTTGAAGACCATAGATGATATCCTCGTACTTGGACTGGTAGCTAACCGCACTGTGAAAGGAAACGAGGAAAAAAGACATCAATTGGTGTTAACCACACGTATTCCGTGACGGTGTGTGTTCTACAGTGTCGAGGTCTATCGCTTTTTTCCTCTAACGGCACGAGGAAAACCTGTGTGAATGACCATACGGTTTCCCTTGGCCACAAGCGATCATAAAAACATGAACATCTGTCGCCCCACACTGGAAGTCAAAGCTTCCGGCAGGGGGGCTTCATTTTCCTCGGGGGAAAAACAATAGGGACCCGGTTACATACCAAATACCTGCGTGAAGGTTCTTCTTCGGTGAGATCTCATATTAAAACGGGGATCTTTTACTCTTACGCATATAATTGTCATATAGTTCCCAAGAAAATCTGCTAGTTACTTGACTAATAGTTTCACGAATTAGAGTTACAGGAATATGAGACTAAATTGCTATTGGCTACAGAAATAAAACGGTAACTTACCCTTTAACGTATTTGGAACCCTTGAGAAGCATCTTGGAAGCCGTCAGGTACTGATGAGCTTTGGACGGTTCATCGCAGGCAACTCGGTAAAGGCAGCTATAGTCCTCGGTGGAGCTTCCGAGCATGAAACTCATCATCATCATTAGATCAGCTTCATCAAAGGTCTTTTCCTGTACGTGGAAGGAGCGTCCGGCTCCGGCGCCGAAGAAGCCGAAACCAAAGATGATGGCCTTGATAACGAACAGGATAACCAGGTTGGTCAGATTCAGGGTGAGAACCTCGGAGGTAGTCGACAGACGCGCCGCTTCTTTGAACAGCGCTTTGGTCATTTCAATCAGGGGAGTCTTGCCGCTTTCAGGATCCACATCGGCGATGGATTTGGTCGCCATGGTTCCCCACGTGCCGGCCGTAAGAACCAGCAGCAAAACAGCACAAGTATTGTAGCGCTTCATCATTCTTTAAGTCGAAAATTTAACTTCCTGCGGGAATTCAAATGGAAATGTAAGCCAAGTATAAATTAACCAAACCTCAGATAACTCGAGGCATATAGAAAACCAGTATTTGGAAAATGGTTAAACAACCTTGGACGACGGATTGAAACACGAAATATGCGCTTAACTCACTAACGTTACACGCCGACTACTGACTGCAGAATACCACTGTTGGGGAGCAGGAAGATGGGCTTTTATATGAACCTTCCTCGGCATACAAGTCGGTAATTTGGATAGCTCCTCCTACCCAGTATGTGTGTGTGTGTCCCGGTATATGTTTCTCTGTGGGTTAGCTTTTACATGCTTCCAAAGATATGTGGACTGTTTTAAACGCGCCTCTTCCTTTCCTCATGAAGCGCACACATGTGTCGCATTCAGCGTTTTTCCTCCTTTTCCTTGTGTCGAACACGAGAAACAGTTAAGAATCCGAGTGGAGGATAAAACCATGGCGTGCCATACTATCCAATCTACCACGGTTATTTCATTCAGTCTCATTAAGCTGTTATACTTAAGGACTTACTAATATCTTTCACTGAATGTTATGACTGAATACTTGATTTGGTTCGAGTGGATTGAAACCCATGACTGGCCGTACTATATACAATATCCCACGGTTATTTCATTCAGTCAATGAGCAGGCTCATTAAACTGTCGTGTAATTCAGAACTTGGTATTATTTTCTACTGAATGTTATTGGATTTGAAAGATTGATTTTCAGTTGATGGGTACATTGAAAACCGTTCTCCTTTTTTTCCAGGTTAAAGAGGTTTCCTGCATAACGGTGCTCGGAATATACTGATGTGTTGTTATGCATGTGGTCTTGTTTGCAACATCTGTAACTTTGGTGGGAAACTGCAGTAAGTGGAGTTACACCGCGCGTCTAGCACCAGTTTTCCTCGTCGTGTGTGACACAAGTACAATGCAATGAACGGGCGCGTTTCGTCGCTTTATTTTTAGCATCTTCATATGAACATAAACCAGTTGATGTTTTCCACACATTGCTAACACGTGACCGTGTCATTCCCAAATAAATCGACTTGGTTCCTGGCATCAGAACACATTCACCTTTGGAATTCCAGGCGTCTGATTACCTCAATTTCATGGATCATCATATCAAACTATGAATCCTGAAAATATAGTAAACCAGTCTGAACGACTAGTATTGTTTATATGATTACAAGACTAGTAAGGAAATGCATCAGTTGATTTAGAAAATGGTCAATGTAAACAACATATACAGTCTTGGGAATTGACATCCTGAATGGTAGGAAGTGATGAATTTTGTTAACTTCGGAATTTTATTATGACGAAACTACTGTTCCGATTTACATGAAACTTTACTAATATATAGAGTTCTTCTAGTCCTAGACTCGGTATTTTTTTGGTTGTTATATCTTTGAAAACATGGGTTCCATAAGCGCTCAACTTTCCGCCAGTAAGAACCCTTTCTTTTAGTGCTCTAGACTGTTGTATACTTCATGTAATGGCCCATATTTTGGGAAAGCAGCCAAAGGTGATGGACGACGAAACACCTGCAGACAGGTTCTACACTGCAACTTCCTCGAGCAAGAGGAAAAAGGTGTGCATGCTCTACATGGAGTATTTTTCCTATGAAACCGTTAGACGTTTCTAGCAGCCCGGAACGTTTCAAACGAATGGAATTTCTCTTATTTCACATATTTATTTCTATTATAAACCGACATCCTCATGGTCACGTGTGTGTAACTTTTCAGGCTCATGCTCATGGTTACCATTTTTTCCTACTCTGTGACAATTAGAATAGTCTTTACTTTTTTTAAGGTCAGTAGGACTTGGCAATGACCACAACTCATTTTGATAAAATTACGATGCTCTCAAAACAAAACAAGGTTGACTTTCTGTTGGTTAGAATTGGACTTTCAAATTTCTCATAGAGACGCTATTTATTGAACTGTCAATCTGTTGTAACTGTTATGGGTCCTTGGCTTCAGGGGGGCTGCCAGTTCCTCCTCCTTCGAGGATCGAGTGAAGGTTGATGTTGACTGGTCAGTTGCATAGCCGCAGGGCAAATTCTAAACCGAACTGTCATTACAATCTGTAATATAACCTTAGCCTATTCAAATTAGTTGAGACACGTTACTCAAACGGTTAAAGTTACCACTTGAAACGGTTTTTTTTATGTAAAAATGAAAATGTCTGCTTAAGAAATTCAAATTATGCAATACTTAAATTAGAATAAATATATACCAATTAGTAATATATAAAGATATAAAACATAGGATTAGATTAAAACCAGTTTATACTTATCTAGTGATAACATCCAGTTATTAATAGCAACTAATAACGCTGAATGCTTATGCTTCCTGTGTCGTCCGGGCACCTCACGTCACCGTAATGATAGTTCCAGTTAATCCCGCTAGATGTCGCTGCTGGAACAGCAGAAAAAAGGGTTCTTGGTGGCGAACAGTTGATTGCTTATGGCACCCAAGTTTTCACAGATATAACAACCACAAAAATACTGAACCTAGGACTAGTAGTACTCTACACACTAGTAAAGTTTCGTGTAAATCGGATTAGTAGTTTCACCATAATAAAATTCTGAAGTTAAACAGACCCATACACTGCTACCATTCAGAACCCTTCGCTTCGTTACGAATATTGCTTCCCTGTGCTACACTTGGTAAAACAAGTAAATAGTACAATGTGACGCATAATCTATAACTCTTATTTAAGAAAATAAAGCGTGATTATAGGAGCTTGTCATTCACAAATGGCAAGTGAATGTTACTGTGAATGTCACGGTATAAATTTTTGACTCGGCGTTTTGGAATTTCACTGATTCCAAAATGAAACCAAAGTTCCATTCGCTATATTAGCTTTTGTATTAATGCAAATAGTACAGTCTAGTACGCATTTTAATTATTCATATACTAGTTATATAGTATAGTAAATAGTTGATGTATGTAGACTCTTATTATATTGGTTACTATACTAGTTAATTATTCGCTATAGTGGATATGCAGTCTATTGACGTGTAAAGTCTAGTGCAGTTAAAAAAGGATTCTTGCCTGGGGAAAAGTCTATTGCTTACAGCTCCTACACTTTCTAAGATATAGCATCCCAAAAAATACCGAAGGTAGGCCTAATATAGCTTAACATATACGTCAGGTTTCATCAAAATCATTCTGTTAGTTTTTCCAAAATAAAATCCCAAAAGTTGGGAAATCATACTAATTGTCCGCCATTCAGGACCCTTTTTGTTTTGCTTTTAAGCGGTACACAAATGTTAAAGATAATCCAGTTATTGCAATTAGCGCAACTATAACGAGCCGACGAGTTGTAACTCTACTCAACAACGGCGTTAGACATCTGGTTGGTTCATGTCGAAGCAGCTCTTTAGCGCCAACCAATGACCATTGAATTGCGTATCCACTCGACGGGATACCAGCTATATACACCAATACTGCGCTCCCCTATGATTGGCTGTTACTATGATCGAAAGGGAGTGGAGAGTGCTCTTCATTGTGCAGCCAACCCTATAAAAAGTGCGTTCCCTTCAGCTTGCCAAATTTGGTCCCCCTCTCCGTATATCCAAGAGCGCGCGGTTCGGAAGTTGCAGATACTTTCCAACGTACCAGAAACCAGTCCTATGTCGCTTTTATTACCAGAAGCTTAACCGTTCAGTTTCAATTTAAATCCGTCCATCGACGCAAACGATTGCAGTCGGTTCAAGGTTTTCAGTTCCAGTTTGCATAATGCTACACAACCCTGACTTTGGACTTGCTGCTGCAGCAGGCTTCTTCAGCAACTTACCGGCTGCCAGTAGCCATCCGCAACTACCGCAGCGTTCATCCGCTTTCGCTATCCAGGATCTCTTAGGCCTTCGTACTAACCATCATAGCGTTGCAGCAGTTCAACAACAGCATCAAAACTTGTACCGGGAAGCCTACAACCACGCTTTCATCGCTGCAGCAGCAACTCAGCAAGGTTCACTTGGCCTGCAACATCATCAGTTCAGCGTGAAACATCACAGAGATTCAAATAACCTTGCGGCGTTTTCTGCGTTTTCTCAACACCCGCAGGATTTGAAGCTCGGCTTGAATTCAACAACATTAGCAAGTCGACAAACTACTGACAGTCAATCCGCTTTTACCACCGAGCGACAGCCAAGAAATCCCGTCGGCGGTAAGTTCCCATCGAATCCTTTTTTCCCGTATACAGTCTAGAGCAAGAATGTGATAACTGGAAAACTTTAGGATTTTATTCCGACAGAACTTATCAGCCGATTTGCACGAAACTTTACTAAAACATTATAACAGTCTAGGTTTATATTCAGTATTTTTTAGGTGTCTATAGCTTTGAAAATGTAGGAGCAGTAGGGGTTCTGACTAGTGAGGGAGTGTAGTAATTTGCAATGTTTAAGATTTTATTTCGGTGCAACTTACCAGCCGATTTAACCGAAACTTCAGTAGCGCATTAAGTACATCTAGATCTGCATTCAGCATTTTTTTAGTGGCTATATCTTTGATTGTGTAGGAGCAGTCAGCAATCAACTTTTCCCCTAGCAAGAACCCATTTTCATTGCTCTCGACTGTACTTACCCAATCTGTCAATCGATGATTCAGTCATTGATTCATTCGTCAATGACTGAATCATTCTCACCAACACTGCAACTGTTTTCGAAAACCTCTGCATCAATTTACTTGCAAAGCAGTGAGGCTTTTACATGTTGTTGGTGTGTGGGATAAACCTCGACAAAGAGCGTGTTATCCTTGTCTCGTGTAAGAATAGTCAAGCCTGTCTCGGATTGCAGTCTTTATGAACGTGTTGTATGACATTGTATGTGTCAACTGTCACACACAGCATTGGAAATCATCACTGACAACTGTGGCCAAGGGGCGACCGGAAACGAGTACAAAGGAGTTTCCTCTCTGCTTTTGTCACCCATTCACAACAACTTTGAAAATTTGATCGAAAACACAAAGTTTGGGGCCCAACCGTTTGACACATAACATGTCAACTGCCAATCTTGATTTTCCAACAGACTATAACATGTATATATTGACACGCTTCACTGTTGAATCGCACAAAAGATGTAGTATTGTCGTCACGATATACATGTATGGTCGCGAGGGATTCCGAAACTCCTAAAATATCTAACACAGTTGAGACTGTTTATACAGTGTTGAAATAACAGATGTCTTATTTATTTATAACGTTTATAGCAAACTAGTACGTGATTAGTAACTGCAATTATTTGTACATATGAATAAGTAATAATTACAATTTCAAGTTTTACTAAATTACAAGTTCATTAAAGACGATTACGCGGTTCAAAAGCCCGCGTTTTTAAACAGCTTTTGTAGCTTATTATAGTAACTTGGTAATTTAATAGTATATTGTTATGAATTCGTTTTAAACCCATATCTTATTTACATTCTGTTGGATTGCTCTATCTATCTATCTTTATCCTATCTATCTGTCTGTCTGCCTTATCTATCTATCTAATCATCTATCCGTCTAGATCTAACTCTCTATCTATCCACCTATCTGTCTATCTGACAGTCTACCTATCTATCGAATGTACTTAACCGTGTGCCTACGCCAGTTGGGTTCCTATCTATCCTATCTATCTATCTGTCTGTCTGTCTATCTATCTATCTATCTATCTATCTATCTATCTATCTATCTATCTATCTATCTATCTATCTATCTATCTATCTATCTACCTACCTATCTATCTATCTATCTAGGTATCTACGTATCTATCTATGTATCTACCTATCTGTCTACCTATCTGTCTGTCTATATGTCTACCTTTCTACCTATCTATCTGTCCACTTCCTACCTATCTATCTATTTATGAATCTACCTATCTATCTATCTACCCTATTTACTCCACAGTCTGTAAATTTTTTTCGATCATGTTCACAGTAAATTAAGCAAAAGTTACGCTCCTGTCCCCTCTTTTTGGTTCTAATGTGAACTATTGTCACCGGGTATTCATCGCACCCCATTCACATTTCTTCCCTTCTTTTTCTGGTTCATTTTTTGTTGAATGAAGTTGTCGAGCGATCAAACCAAATCATCTTTATGCCCTTTTATTGAAACAGGACGTGAAATCACCTCGTTCAGCAGCTCTTCAGTCGACTTGGACGACGGCGAGACCAGCGAAGAACAGGCCGTCACAGCAGACAAGAACTGCAGCAAGAATCGTCAAAAGAAACGGAGACACAGGTCAATACACAGCTTAACTTTTAATGTCACATTAACTTTAATACCTATAGTATATCTAGACCCAATATGGCTAAAACTCTAGTTAGGTTTCCTAAATTAATTAATGTTACTTCTTCATTTTACTTTTTATTACCATTTCATTTTAGTTGAATTATCTCTTAATCTATTAATTTTTACTTTACTATTATCTTCTTTAATGTATGTCTAAGTAAATTTACTTTTATCCAATAAATAATTAATATATTTTGACTTTAATTAACTGAAATAACTACTGACCTTTTTGAAGACTTTATTCGCGATGGTATAATTCGTCATCATTTTAACTTAATTACTTAATATCTAAAATTGTTTAACTTTAATTTAATTAACAGAAATACCTAATAACAAAAATAGTAAAATAGCAATTCAACAAACAGTAAATAAACTTACTATTGATCGGTCAAAATTTACTATAATCTGGCATTACATACCGTTAACGTTTTTAAGAAGCAGTTCAACACGTGTAATAAGCCGTTTCAACAGGATTTTTACAAAATTTCCATTCAACAGAACGATATTCACAAACAGTCAACTGGAAGAACTGGAGAAAGCCTTCAAAGAAGCGCATTATCCGGACGTTTACGCACGCGAGCTCCTGTCCGCCAAAACGGATCTTCCCGAGGATCGCATTCAAGTGAATTATAATTCTATCTCACTAATAATCATATAACTTAATTTAGATAAATTAACGTTAATTACTATCAAATATGATGTGGTTAAGACCTTCCCTATACGATATGGCTCGATCGCATTCAAGTAGCATTGATCACTATACTCTTGATGCTAACAACCACGACTAGCTAGTTTTGCTAAGCCATTATCAGGGCTGCGCATGCAGACAGTATCAATCCCTGAAGACTAAATCGAGGGTAGGCGGCGATGAATAGAATATTCAAATCACCCGCCCCCGAATCGTTGGGATTCACGGCGGGGTAAGTGACAAATGAGTCGCCCCTTGGAGTGTTGATAGAATCACTCTGGCAAGTGAAGAGCAGACGAGGTCAGACGGGGTCAGGCAAACCTTCAGGGGATTTGGAGCCAATCTCTTGATGTAATTGCTTTCCGCATGGCTTGTCATCGCTCTTTAGATCAACTGGCATGTTGACATCGTTAACTACGACATATGTAATTCAAATTAACTGTATTCATATTAAGATAATGCATATGATGGTGCTATTACATGTAAATGTGATAGAAGATAACTTAATTGAAGTACCGCGTACTTGGATGATAATGAATGTAATAACAATCTGACGTAATATAACATGTTGTGCAGTTATATAGTTATGAGGCTAGATTTAGTCAAACTGGCATGTTAACATCGTAATATCATTAAATTTAACTTTAATTACATTAAAATTATCGATAAGATTGTTATATTATACCTAACCTAGTAAAGACCGCATTCCTGTTTAATTTCAATTGGAATCAAAATGTCAGATTAAATAGTTAAGTGTATTTAAGTTAACTTAACGTTCATGTCATTATCTTATCTGAACTTGGCTTTAATCACTTATCATGTGAAAGCCCCTATTCCTATATTCCTTACTGCAGGAGATAATGTTAGATTGAGTTATAAAACGCATTTACAGTTAATAGCATTTAACCAATTTTTAATAATTAATTTGTAATTAAGTTTTCAATGTTAAGTTTGGGAATTGTGTAGAATTTAGCTTTCGAGCATAGGGGTTCTTCATCGGCCATAATCGAATGATTTTTCCCAACGATTTGGCTTGTTATATGACAGCTTATGAGGCACTTTAGCGCAATGAATGGGCTAACGCCATTGGTTACCCCCATTTGGCCTGGAACGCTTCGGCGTCAAAGAACATGGCGTCGTTGCTTTTTGACGCTCGACGTAATAATCCACTTAGGTGGCATAGTAACCAATGGGAAAACCGCCATTACTTTTTACCCATACATAGGTAGGTAGATAGGTAGATAGATAGACAGACAAACAGACTGATAAACAAATAGACAGATGGATAGATAGATAGACAGATAGATAGATAGATAGACAGACAGATAGATGGATAGATAGATAAATAGACAGATACATAGATAGATATACAGAAAGATAGATAGATAGATAGATAGATATATAGATAAATAGATAGATAGATAGTTAGATGGATAGATACATAGACAGACAGATATACATGGAAAGGCATATTCTTCACTTATTAATTTTTAGTATATTATTCATATAACATTATATGAAATTGTTATTTATACTTATAACATTGACATTTCTACTCATAAATGATATAATATAATATATAGTTTAAGTGATATTGGGAATGCATGCAGTGTGTTATGAAACATAGTAGATTTAAAATGTAATACAGATTAACTATACAATTAACCTTTATCGTTTGGAAAATTGTCGAAATTAAATTGCTGAAAAAACTACGTTCAAAATGTTTAGCATAACATAATCAGCCCGTCTAATTACTATAGTGGCATAACTATTTAAACTGCAAAAAATTTATTTAAGTTTGACAACAGTAGAATCGAGCTATGTCTACAACTGATAATTCAATTACTGAATTCGGGTACTCATACAACAACTGATACTGAATTTACACAACAACTTATGCTATATAGCTGCAACAATTGATATAACTTGTATAGCTGTACAACTACATATACCACAATAAATTGTACAATATATATATGCTACAACAACTTATACAACTGGTATAACTGTATATACAACAACAGATGTATAACTTGTATGATACTATACGCACTACAACATATTGTGTAACTTGTATAATTGTTTACATTATTACATTATTACATTATCTTTCTATATTGTATTCTAACATTCTCTGAACGTTAGATTCATCATTTAGTATTATGTAACACGCCTATAACGACTTATATACAACTTGTACGATATATGCTACAACAACGATATAACTGACATAACTATAGCAAATTTGACAACTTATGTAATATACTCAGTGGCTTGTATACAACTTATATTATATGCTGCAACAACTTATATAACTCATAAATTGTATATACAACAAATTAACGACTCACATACAACTTGTATTATATACGCAACAACAATTTACATAACTTATATAACTGTGCGTACAACAGATCTTGTAACTTGTATAATATTCTTAACGACTTGTATATAACTTATTTACGAATTACACTGCTTCTGCTACAACAACTTAAATAGCTTAAGTAAGTAACTGTGTATACTACAACAATTGTGTAACTTATACAGTATTCTTAACGAGTTGTATACAACTTGTATACAACTTACACTGTTTGCGCTACAACAACTTTCGAACTTATATAACTGTATCTACTATCACAAATGTTGTAACTTGTATAACACGCTTATAACGACTTGTATACAACTTATACTACATTGCTACAACAACTTAAACAGCTTAAGTAACTGTGTTTCCTACAACAAATTGTGTAACATATAGTATTCTTACCGACTTCTATACAACTTGTATACAACTTACACTGTTTGTGATACAACAACTTATGTAACTTACATAACTGTACACACTATCGCAAATGTTGTAACTTGTATAACATGCTTATAACAACTTATACTGCATTGCTACAACAACTTAAATAGCTTAAGTAACTGTGTATCCTACAACAGATTGTATAACTTACAAAGTGTTCTTAACGAGTTGTATACAACTTGTATATACAACTTACACTGTTTGCGCTGCAACTTTCGATCTTATACTATATTGTTGCAACGACTTCTACAGCCTCATAGCCTATACAACCACATAACCTTAACTATGTAACTTATAGAACTTAAGTAATATACTCAATAACTCAAAACCCACTTAAGATATATGTACTTGATTGACGCCCTGTGATAAACTGGCCTGTGAATATGGTAGGTCTGGTTCCAGAACCGTCGAGCCAAGTGGCGAAAGACGGAAAAGTGCTGGGGAAATTCAACAATAATGGCCGAGTACGGTCTGTACGGAGCCATGGTGCGTCATTCTCTTCCCCTTCCCGACGCCATAATGAAATCTGCCAAGGAAAACGAAGCTGTTGCTCCCTGGCTTCTCGGTGAGTCAATCACAAATCAGAATTCAGGACGAATTAGACATTACGTGAGGTTTTTAGTTTACTATATTGTTATTTTATACAAAATAAACATAACTACTAACACGTCATTAATTCATTATTTGAATTATAGTAGTTTGTATTTTATTGTGAGTGTGATAGTCTTCAAATTCAGTGCACAGTAGTTTACATGGATATCAATAGTTCATGTAGATAACCGACGTTTAGATAGTCTGATTAGCAAGTCAATCATAAAAAGCAACAAATTGTCGACTCTATCGCCATCTATCGGCAGACTGGAGAACCAGCTTTCGTTTATCCCGGTAGATACGTTTACAGTTGCTATCATAAAGACAAGGTAAATAATATAAGTTAATTAACCTTAGGTATTTAATTAATTCATAATTTATTATTTACTGTCGATTAACACTAGACGATACAATCTATATCTTCATCTCCTTCTACACGTCCTATTAATTAGCTTGTAATTACTTTAATACTTAATTAACTTAAAATCAACTTCGTCAAGTTAAAATTTTCTGCTTCAAACTATAGGCATGCATCGAAAATCCTCAGACGTTTCCAGTCATCTATCCAAAGGACGACAGTCGGCAGACAACGAGGTTAACCCACAGAGCATCGGTGCCGACTCTACCGTTCCAGCGCAGCAGCTTCCAACAGGAAACTCCTCCGAAGATTCCAGCAGCCCGGAAATGTGCGACTGAGCTAATGATACAACATGATGATTGTCATACTTTCAAGTCCATTCTCGTTCTCTATATCCTTGGCTAGCACGGGTTCGTCTCGGTTCGTCTGCTTACAGTGCTAGAGATTACGGTAGGCAACTCTCTAGCATTTGTTCCAATGTTGGGCTAATAGCAGAATCAGTAGCGTGCCAAGGGCCCCAAAGAGGCCTCTAACTGGGCCTTCAACTCGCAAGAATCAAGGGTCCCGCCCTGGACCCCAAAGTCCCTCGGCACGCCACTGAGCAGAATACCAGCAGACGACGTCGTTCAAGCCAAGGATGCACCACATTCGTACTGCAATATCTATGTAATAGCTATTCGGTATAGTCTATCATCCTCACTTCTTTCACTGTCAGTTTCCCTTGTCTTTTTCTAATATGCCAGTAAGTTATTATAAGTTGAATATTACAGCGTCTCGTGCGTTTTTCTAAACCATTCAGCGTGAATAAACCTTATTTAGTTCTATATTTCGCCGCTAGATGGCCATGTAAGTTAGTAAACAAGACAGTCGACATTTGCACAGAAAACGGGGGCAATGTATAGTAACACATCCTAGGGATTCCTACATCAGGATTCTTCTAAAAACCTAGAACCACCATTAATATCTTGTTTTCTATTTCACCTCATTATATATTCGAGTGTTACCAAAGATTCATAGACTTACCTTGTTTAACTTGTTAACTTAACAGGTAATCCGTTAGACAATGGATATAGATNTCTTACAATCTTGAATAAAAAATAACCAACTTATCAAAACTACACGTTAAATGGCTTTTCCGACGTCCTTGATTATTCATGAGAATTGCTATGTGCACAACAAACATCTCAATGCACTTGTCTACGTATCCTGATTTTACTTGTTTTCATGTTTTGCCCAACGATTAGCATTAGCCAACAGGACGTCCCGTGCAGGACAAACTCGTAATCTAATCTATAGCCGTAATTGAACTCGCATCGACAACACAGTAACCACGGTGAAGGCAGCAGGGTGGCTTACAATCAATGTTATACAGAACCTGTCGACCGGGGTAAACCGGACGCACAAGTAAATCACCATTCCCAGCTCCAAAACCAGCAGCTCCGGTTCCAACGGAGGCAGGAACTGCTGAACTTGCTGATATTCCCCCAAATCCAGCAGGCAGACGGTTATCAGTAGGTCGTTCAGCAGGTCGTCGACCTTGCATTTGATGGGTTTCAAGCGTTATTGCAAAACGGGGAAATGGGGATAATTCATTTCTGTCCGACTGTATCATTGCGCAATTGGCCCGGGGACTAGTTTTCGCCGCTCCGTGTTACTTTAGCAATGAACGAAGCGGTTAAATAAAAACACGTCTGATTGGCACACCGGTCGGTGATGCGTCTGTACCGAATTAGACTATTGTGAATGCGTCCGTCTTCCATGTGAAAATTACTCGGAAATTTACTGATAAAATCATAACGCAAGCACGGGTCCCATGTTTTTCCTCTTGATAGTAATCATCATATTCGTAAGTGATGAAGTCGATGTAATTAGAATATCTATATTGAACTATTTGTTATTAAGTTGTGAGTTCCTCTGTATTCCATAGTTTAAGATAACTAAGATGGAGACTACTATGATGTTATGATATCTTAATTAACTGATATATTAGTAAGAATTGTTAACAATTATTAGACATAATTTAGAAATAATTTGATTATGATACAGATAAAGCTTCCCTGATGAACAAGTTCTGGTGTTACTGTTGGCACCGAAACTCTCGTCTACGGTGGGTGTCTACATACAGATAGATAGTCAGATAGATAGATAGATAGATAGATAGATAGATAGACAGACAGACAAACAGATAGACAGATAGACAGACAGATAGATAGATAGATAGATAGATAGATAGATGAATCGATAGATAGATAGATAGACAGATAGATAGACAGACAGACAGATAGACAGATAAATAGATAGATAGATCGTTAGATAGATAGATAGATAGATATAGAAAGATATATAGATAGATATACAGAAGGATAGATAGATAGACAGACATATAGATAGATAGATAGATATAGGTAGATAGACAGAGAGACAGACAGACAAACAGACAGATAGATAGTCAGATAAATAGATATATAGTTAGACAGATAGATATACAGATAGATAGACGAGAGCCTTATATTTTCGTTGATATCCCAAGAACAATTACAATAAGAGAAAATAATTAGATAAAGTTAAAGATTCCCTGATGAAAAAGTCTGGTGTGTTACTGTTGGCACCGAAACTCTCGTCTATTCGGTGGGTTTTTCCTTGGAGCATGCGCATTGCACACGCTTGCCAGCAGGATTTATACGGCCAGCCTGTGCTCCACGATGGCTAGTTAAGTCAAATGCACACAACGCTGTGTAACAATCCCGGCCGACTGTCGCACGGTCATCGCTTCGTTTAACAACAATCAGTTCAACACAGGAAGAAGGTATACTGCGGATTCATTCATGTCTAAAATATATCTTTTACGGGTGTGCAATCTAGAGCACAAAAAAAGGGTTCTGAGTGGGAGGAATGTATGGATCGTTTCAACTTTAACATTTAATTTTAGCAAAACTAACGATCTGTTTTGAATGAAACTTTACTAGTGTATAAAGTACTACCTGTTCTATGCGTAGTATTTTTTGGGTCCTTATATCTTTGAAAACTTGGGTGCCAGAAGCGATCAACTTTTGCCCAACCAGAACCCTTCGTAAATTGCTCTACACTGTACGTGTGAAACTTTAATTTCCAAAAGTCATATATTCACATTGTTATGACGAGATAACCTTCAAAATAACCCGAGTATTTTAACCGTAAGAAGGTAATATTACAGTTTCAAAGTAGCGTTAGTTGACTGTACAGTCTAGAGCAAAAAGGAGGGTACTGAATGGCGATGAATCATGG
>JAIQCU010001539.1:0-19087 GCA_022114935.1 Leptestheria dahalacensis
AACTTTCCGACTGTATTCGAGTTTGCATGTAAACTTGTTGGCCGTAGCTTACCTAGGGAGCATTACTGTACACAGTTTGAAATTATATACATCTCGGCTTTAGCTTGACTTTTAGAATTCAAACTAAAGACATCGCTTGAAACATCACTACAGTGACGACGTTTTCATGACTTCCTATTTATCATAAAAACACTTCGAGTCTATCTACAGGGACCGGTCCCCCGCGTCTCGGGACCGGGTTTGAAGGATTCTGGGCGCTTGTGAATCTATTGTAAAGCTTTTATATTAGAATGTACAGTGAACTTCAGGAGTTTCCTTTGGACACAGAAATCTTCGTCAATATGTCAAGGATACCTTTGAAGACCCTCTAAAAACTGTCGCAAGTTGTCCTGGAAAACTTTCTTAAAGCAACCAATTAAATTACAAAGCTGCGTTTCCACCCAGCACAAACTCAATTAACAGTTTAGGTCTAGAATGAGCAAAAGCTTTAGGAAGTAGCTGACATGTCATGGAACACATTTCTTGCCAGGACAAAGAACCCATTGGTTTCGTAGTTTTGAAGCTAACGTTACGAAGCAGCTTGAAACCCAAGTTGTTACTTTCCGTAGGTTGACTAATATTTCAAAGTAGCTTGAATTGACAACACTCGCATTGCGTGACACTCTCATTCTTAATTCTTCTGCCTTAATTGGCTTAACTGAGAACCATCGCTTGCCACGGCCCCATTTGCACCGTGCCATCTTCATTTATTATATACTCGAAGGTTGGACACAGGAATTGTCACTGAAGGTCTTCAATCCTTGTCGCCGCTCTCTTTTGGTTCGGATACCACGAAGTGACTTTCAGATACGATGTTCTCAAGGGCTCCTTCCAATCACTCCTCCGTAGGAAGTATCAAATAAACTGCAACAAAGCAGCCGTCAGTATGACAACATGTATAAAAGTCAGAGCCGGAATATAATTGTGTCCACGGGAAATACGGTGGAGCTGAACGCAATCAGATCTGCCAATTCAGTATACGAGAAAAGGATATACAACAGAACCACGCTAGGCTAGTCTAATGCGTCATACTACAAGGATATTGGCAACAAGCAGTGATGGGCGGTTTGAACCGTTTTTGCGAGCCGAACCGTCGAACCGGTTCAAATTTATCAAAGCCGTGAACCGAACCGAACCCTAAAATATGTGGTCGAACCTTGAACCGAGCCGAACCGCAAATCAGAATGATTAAGCTCAAATTGAACCCAAAAAAGGTTCAAT
Source organism: Leptestheria dahalacensis (assembly GCA_022114935.1). Lineage (NCBI taxonomy): Eukaryota > Metazoa > Arthropoda > Branchiopoda > Diplostraca > Leptestheriidae > Leptestheria > Leptestheria dahalacensis. Next base: position 1,261 of record JAIQCU010001539.1, read on the forward strand.
TCAATTTCGGTTCACTAAATTACTTGGCACCTGCAGGTTCCAATTCGAAAGCGTTTTCCAAAAACCGTTTTGGGACCACTTTATGTAACCTAATGATGTCAAAAACAGCGTTTTTGCCTTGACCTTCCTTTTGCAACCTTGACCTTAATCATTTTCGCTAGAGCTCACTGGTAACCCTGGTATTAGTTAGTAGTTAGTAATTCTGGTTAGTAGCGCTAATTAGAGCCCGACGAGCTAGGCTGAGTCTCCTGTTTGAATAAACACTTCGATAATCCGGGTAAATTTTTTTCTTTTATTGAACCGAAATTGAGCCGAAATTGAACGATTCACTGGTAGCGAACCGAACCGAGCCGAACCGTTTGTAGCCTTATCCGAACCGAGCCGTACCAAACCGTTCACCGTTCAAAAAGCGTTTAACCGAACCTGAACCGGTTCAAAAATATCCACGAACCGCCCATCACTGGCAACAAGTATACGATCTCAACCGTTAGAAATGCGTATGTTTCAACATGGAAAATCGGAGTTTTTAGTCCAACCTAATTAATCCCGATTTAAAGTTAGGTTTCACTTAGAACTGTTGAAAGGACATTGCTGGGCTTATAAAGTTACTGATGGGAAACATTCCGACTGTATTCGAGTTTGCATATAAACTTGTTACCCTACTATCCTGGGGACGGCACACAGCTTGGAATGATGTATATCAGTTAGCATGGGGTTATCTCAGCTTTGGTACGCTACTTGGACGAAATCGGTCTAAAAGTCACTTCAACTACGACTTTTCAAGACTTCCTATTTGTAAAAAATCAATTCGAGTCTGAGTACACCGACCCAAATCAGTGTCGAAGATTAACTGCCAAGTTGTAGTTCTCCTAAAGCAACAGTGAAACCTGAAAAGCTTCCTCTAGACACAGAAGGCTTCGTTTGTGTTATCAACGCTACCTTTGAAGACCCTGTAAAACTGCCGCAAGTCGTGAATGGAGAACTTTTTTTTAAAAGCAACCAACTACAATTACACAACTGCGTTTGTATCTAGCACAAACGTAGTTAACAGTCTAGGTCTAGAAACAAAAACAGCAAAAACACTTTTAGTTCTTCTAAAATGCTGTCATATTCAAGTAAAATTCTATGCGAACTTCGTCTACAGTGCGACAAGTTGAGCCCAGCACTCCTTGTTGTTGTCCGCAAACCTGCTTACGCGAACTTTGGTGCGACACAGTTCAACTGAATCTCATCAGACGCTTCTCATGGTTGTAGAGACGCAAATTGAAGCTAGTAAAGGTTGTAATTTGAGCACTTGAAGCTAAAGTGACCATTTACCTGGAAGCATACATCTTCCTATAGTTTGGTAGGTCTTCAACCCATCTTCTTTCCATCAAGGATACCATCTAATCACACATACTAAACAAACATTGTTTCGCTATGTTTTATACGATAATTGTTGTCATCTGTCTCGTCTTCGTTTTTTTAATCTACCACTGATATCGTAACATAGAATGTAAGCAGTAAAGGAATGTAACTGTGCAGTAAAAAGGTTTGCATCAGTAGTGTGGTCACTCTGGCTGCATTACGTCAAATGACTCAACCCCAAGGCTTCAAGTCCATACTTGCCCACCTGATTTTTGGCCTAACAGACGGGGGACATTAATAGTAAGCAGGGAAAGTAACGCGTGGTGTTCATTGGATTATAAAATCAAGGATTGCGAGTTTACAGGAAGAGAATTTTAGAAACAAAGTGAATATAATGTTTTCCCTTAGTATCGAGGCGGAAGTCGCAGTTTGACTATTATTTGCTATGTTTAGTATTTCATCCGAAGCTTATTTATTTAGTTCTAGTCACTCTGCTGTTTACTCCATATAACCAAGAGTTATGAAGAGTTATGAGAAATGAAAGTTATGGTTTCATAACTCTTGATATAACTGATAACAATGTCTGAAAGAATAGTTCTTAATCCTGTGCAAATCCTAAATCATCTGATATATGCATTTATAAAAGAGAAGGAGCTTGTTTTCTTCATTCCTGCCATAGACAGGAAAGCAAAGGCGACAGTCGTTTAACTGAGCAGTTCGTGTACAATCCTTCAATAATGTATTTACTGCATGCCTTTTTCACACTTCTGATTATTCTCTTTTCACCTTCACGTTAAATATAAGTTTACTGTTCACTTTTCAGGAGCCGAGTATTCCTGCTCGGTGGCTGGTTTGTAGGCTGTTTCCTTGTACACTGGAGCTGCTGGCTTGTACTGCTGCTGTTGCTTGTAGTCCGACTTCCTGGGAGCTTCTGGGTACTTGGCTTCTCCTTCGTACTTGACTTCAGCGTTGTAGCCACCCTGAGCGTCTGCAGTGTACGTCACAATCTGTTTACGACCATCGGGCAGTTGGACATGATAAGATCCACTCACGACTTTGCCATCGCTGCTCTCTTGGCGGCTGTACTCGTCGTATTCGTCCTTAACAGTGAATCCAAAGCTGTACGGTTCGGGGGGTGCCTGCTTAACATAATTTAATTTAGCTTCAACATTTGATGCTTTGCGTTACTATACCTTCATAAATAATGCCCAAAAAAACATGAGGCTATTGAACATAGACTTACATTTTAAGAAAGATTTACATATTGAGAAAGACTTACATATACGGGCTCCTCCTGATACGTCGGCTTGGGATAAGCCGCAGCAGCTACAACTTGCGGTCTAGGTTTATAGGCTGTTTCTTGTTTTGGATAAACAGGTGCTGAAACGTATTCGTTCCTGTACGCCGGAGTAGTAGAGTAACTATCCTTGACAGGATAATCAGAATTGGCTGTAGCAGAATTTTCCGGTGACTCGTAATACGCTGGCGGTTGAACAGCAGATTCTTTTGGGTACTCGGGTTCTCTGGAAGGGTACTTTGCCTTGTTGTAGGGTGCCGAAGTTCCGCGGTACACTGGAGTTTCAACCCCGGGCTGGTACGCTGGTACGTTGGCTGCGAATGCAGCAGCAAAAACAAAGCTAGCCAAAAAGATAACCTATTCGAAGAAGAATGAGGTTTAACCAGATAAAATATTGAAAGTGCGTTTAGTTACAATGAGTCATAAATAGCTGTAATAGTGGATGAAATGAAAAACAGGGTTGACTTACCCTAGACTCCATTGTTCTGAAGCCTGATGCTCGAACGTTAGCTGTGAGGAAAAACGACCTGAGACGTTCATTTTATACGTCTTGACTGGCTGCAGAAACTGTGGAAAGGGAACCAAAGCTGGTGACGTCACACAGTCTCTGTTCATGCTGGGAAAAGGGCGTTACCCGACCTTTCCCCGACATTCTTGCAGGAAACAAAACTACTACCACGAAGAACTTTTGTATTTCATTCAGTTAAAATAATAGAGTCGAAAGCTGTTACTTGTTTATTTCTGTTTGTATTAGGACCATTGTAATAAACATTACCTTTCTTGGTTTTTCTTAACGGTTCGCGTGCATATTTTAGTTTTTTACCAGTTGCTATGTATTACGTTTGCTTCATACACATCAATTAACAAGTATTACTATCGATTATTAGTTCGAGTCTCCTTATAAGCAGCTTCCTAAAGCAACAACAGAACCGGCCGGATCTGCCTTCTTACTTCCATCTATCCGAGTTGGATTAACCAAGTGACCGATTTCCCCATCACTATCGACTCGTTCTGACGCACTGACATTGTAGTCGGCTTAGTTCTACAATGGCACCGACATATTGGCACCATCGTCAGTTCTTTGTAAGTATCACAAATATGTGTTTCTATCTGCACTTGTTTATCCAATCATTGGAAGCACTTTTCTTTGCTTTTGACTGCAATACGTAGTTTTTCTACTATTCTTACAGTTTGTCTGTTATGCTATGACGTGAAATAAAAACTAATCTAAAACGTTCTCGATTAAGAGAAGGGGGAACTGAAAGCTGGCATCGAGTTTGTTTCACGGATGGCCGCTCTTTTCAGCCAAGCCAAAAAATAAATGTCGGTCAGTAAAAGGGTGGATTTTTTTTCCAACAACAGTTTCTTTCTTGCGTGAGTGCAGTGGCAGATATTCGTGGCACTGGCAATTTTTTCACCAATTTTCTGTGTTTCTGATGGAATGGTTAAGAATCCATGTACAACGTCAGTTTCACTGATCACAGCGTTCATCTTAAATAGGTTGCTATGGTGACTCCTCTATTGGTATACTGTCGCGTACGAACATTCGAACACAAACAGGGCTTGTCCATTATTGCGGATACTTGAATGAGACACAACATGATGTTAAGTAGTACAGGTACATCTGTGTTCCAAAAACAGCATTACGAGGTCTAACTTTTCTCAGTTTTAACTTGATTTGCTCTTGCAAGTCTTGCACTTCGATTAACTTGGAAGTACCAACTGAACAATTGCTATCGTGCCAACGGTATTGCGCTGATGTTTCCACTCCTCACTCGGACTGAGGATCTGTAACGAAGTCGCGGCAAGCTCACTAGATAGAGCGAGCATCCACAGATCATATATTGGGTCTTTACCTTAACTTTATTCGAGTTGTAGAATACTGCAATTGTATCTGTACGTTAATTAGATTTCAAAACAGCGTTCTTAAGAGAGGAAAACGATAATTTAAATAGGTGAATCCTACATTTGGAATAATTATCCATAGTGTCGTTTTCCGAGTAGCAAAATGGGTTGTTTTCCGTTTTTCATGCCGTTCTTCCCTTCTTCAAATTCCCCAGCAAAAACTTGAAATGAATGTGCAGAATAGAGCACCATTTCATTTACACGCCCGGATAAAAGGATTCCGCCATGATTATAAAAAATGGGCTGTCTAATTGACTCGCATAGCCATCTAGGGACTCGCGCCCATATGGGGGTCTTAATCTCGCAAGATTTGAGTTTCATTATCCTGTTAAAAAGAAATATGTAAAACGAAGTACTTCTTGAGAAAATAATTACTCCTCCACTTATAAAGCCAGTTCACCGTGCTGGAACATTTCCAAGATGTTGCGCAACTCATGATTCAAAACTGAGAAGATTTTTAGAATCTAACAGGAACAGCATACGCTGGTACATTCCCGAGATGTTCTGCAACTTACGAGTCCATACTGAAAAGATCTTAGAATCTCCAGAGGAATATTAGTTTATCGTATTTGATTTTCAGCAAAACTGGACCCTGACGGACTGGAATCTCTTTGGTAATACGGAAGCTCAACGAAATAATGAGCAGCCTACAATCTCCTTCAATGTGGATTTATACCTGCGCATGTGACAGTGACTTGTGTCGGTATTACTATGTGCAAGTGTAAGTAATGGAGCAAATCTCGAGATAAGCTCACTCCACTATTATTACTTCTTTCCCTCAAGATTTAAATCCTGTAGTATCTAAAGATCTATAGGCAATGAATCTGAAGCTTTCGTGCCATCCCCATATGAAAGTAGGTGGGAGTCTAATTTGAGTAAAGCTAGTTTGATCATCAAGCTAATAAGACCACTAGTTTATATAAATGTGATTAGTTTTTTTAGGGTGTAAAATAATTTTGCTTCAAATGATAACTTCTAAGACAGAACTTGATAGATTCAAGTAAACTACCATATGATTGCTATCGCTACTGAAGTGATAAAAACTGCGAAAAACATATCTACGCAATACAGTTTGATTGAATTTCAGAACGAAACTGAAGATTTTCCCGTATGTTTTATTATTTATAAAATTTTCGAGATATTTTGGTCTCGAAAGAACTAACATTGTATAGAGCTACTAAAACAGCAGAAAGTTTAATTGCTCAAACAGAATCATTCTGGTCCCGGAAAGCTCCATTAAATTTCAGTCTCTGGAAGACTGTATAGCGTTTTGTGCTGGTGCCAAATCTTCAGCAGTTGCAGATACGATATGATGTTCTTCTTTCTTTGTCATCCGTGTATAGTTCCGTGAAGGTTGGTGCATTGTCGATTACATAGGATTTATTTGGCGTATCAGCTGGCGAACATTTCAAAGCTTCAAGCGATGAGAGGGAATCAAAGTATTATCGATCTTCCATTCCGGTAGCCGTACAAATGAACACTCAAAGCGAAGCCCCCCCCCAAAAAAAAAGGTTGGGAAATGCTGGGAGAGTCCCCACCTGATTCCCTCACGATCTACTCCTTATAAAATTTCCAGGAACTCTTGCTAAGCCACCATTTTTTAAAACCCCTAATGAGAATTGATCGACGAGGTATTTGTTTCACACAGAGCAGGGTTCTTTTCAATTAACTATTGGGAATCTTGGAAGGAGCTTCCAAATGATGGGTGGGCAAACTCATAATTACAATGAAATATCATCGATGCCCTTGAACCGTTATAGCTGTTATTGGGAACGTGTACTCACTTTTCAATACACTGGAAATCAATACCAATATCCGCACGAGTCGCAAAAAGCACCGACGCTTGCGTGACGAATAAAACCGCGTGCTCATTGCTTATTACACTTTTAACAAACCGATGAATTTCTTTAAGTAGCAAAAAGATATCTCAGTTGACAATTGCCGTCATCTTACTTTGGAGATTTATTTTACGTTGGGTACTGTTTCCATCGGTTACTTGATCCACTCCTTAGGTCTTCTGGTCGGACCCTCACGTCTTTATCCAGTTGAAGTAAGGTTAATAAGGTGGACGTTTATCATTACAATAACTTTTTGTCGAAAGACAGTAACCCGTCTTCGTCAAGATTACACGCCACTTTTAATAATGTATCGTAATGTACAGGAGAAAACATAGAACTGCGTGTACTATTTCTATACATATCATCTACGTAACTACATTGCATACTATGGTAATACGTGTCTAAGATGTTCTCTAAACTCCAAGGTGAAGTACAAAGTAGATATTTGAATGTACATAAGACCAAGTGCTGCATATCCTTTTGAGTTTGCTTGCCCAGTAAAGTTTCCCTTTCCACGTGAAAAGAAAAAGTTGAGTTGTTTTGCTTGTTGATTGAGAAGTTGAAAGTTGCTTTACCCGCAGCTGTAGCTTCTTCTCCTGTTGACAGTCGCTGCTGAACCTTGGGCAAGATCGAACGTCTTTCCTGGCTCTGGCAACGGCTAGTTGATGCACGCTAGCAATGGACCATGAAATGGAAGAATGGCGAAGTGATCTGGCAAACCACATTAGGCACTGTAAATGTACCTGCGATCACATGGGTTTCGGCAACTACTGGAATTATCTGGTACTAAGCATGCTCGTTTATCATTCTTTTACACGTTCTTATATAATTGCAATGTAAATTAGATGTCACAATCGAGCAGTTTCTTTTTAACAACGTATTTGTCTAACAGTTACAGTTACAGTTGACGTTGTAGATGATAGGTTATTGTTAATTTGTGTAAGTTTCAGGTAGTACGTCTTTTAAGTCTTAAATGTCGGTGCAAGTACTCTTGCAGCTTTGGATTAGTCGAAGCTCTCAGTATTGGGAAACAGGCAGAACGTTGCTCTCCCCAAACTAACAGACTTTACTGTGGTGACGTGTCCTTTCGCAAATTCGTATCAAGATAGCTCAAGTTTGACCTTTACCTTTTCAAATCAAATGCTTAAAGGGAAGACTCAAATACAAAAGATTGGTTTTGTTATAAGAGAAACAGACAACTTTTTGCTTTGGACATTGTCCATTTTACGAGTGGAAAAGCATCTATCACTTCTCTCATTTTTACTCGGTGCCTGCTGTCACGTTGCACTTAGCTCTAACCTTTGTCTCCCGTCAAGCAAGATACTTTTTTAAACGGTTACAAGTTGAAGACAGCAGCGCAAGTTGGTTGATCTTTTCAAACTGCCAGTTTCATCGTAATCGTTATTTTTATCTCCATAGAAGCGTACGGTGGCAAAAACTGTAGTCAGTGTTGGCGAATCACCAGAGCAGAATGAGCAAAAATCCGAAAAGAAAAAAGGCGTCATACAGTGACAGCTTGCTTTCACCTTTTTTCATACGTGTTTGTGTTCTGCCTGAAGTCTTAATAACGTGATTATTCATACTTGTACTTGTTTTCCACCAAGATGTAACCATTTTGCCCCGGAAGTGTAGACATCGGACTAATCAAATCATGCGCCGCGCGCGCAGGCTGAATCTCGCACAAGTCGTGAGAAGCAGTTTACTGCTAATTATGCTATTGATCTATCTCTAGTAGAATTTATTACGATGCAAGGGGGGCCCCTTTGGAGTATCGTTTTAGTTGACGTCTTTAGGAGCTCGTAAAGAGAAGCGAGTGGGGCTGTTAAGGTTTCTGCTGGTTGTTACTCAAAATCCGGCTGCCCTATTCTTAGGTAAACGACAGATCAGCATCCATTTCCCCTTTTTCATTGTTCCTTTCAGCATCCTGCCGGTTACAAGCTTTTGATTCACCTAATCCGGGTGTCAATCTCAGCTTCCACGGTCTTATTTTTATGTGCCCGTACAGACCCAATCCCTTGTATCTGGTGGCATTTTCATTCTCGCTTTTACTCTGGTGACTCTTAGCATCATTACTATTTATAAACCTGCACTGTGGTACAGTACCTAGCGCACACTTCTTCCATTTAGGGAGTAGGTACAGTATTAGTCAATATCTGAGCAATTTTCTTACAAAGATGAATAAAAAAACGGGATCCTGTTGGCAATAGGCCTAAAGGACTGCTCCTTCTATCTGTCTCTCTGGTACGAGTTGAAAGGAACCAAAGTAAACACTGATTAAGAAAAAAAAAATACAGATCTCCATTAATTATAACAAAAAATGCCTTTAGACAAGAAACGACTTGGTCAAAGTTTCCGCACTTGCAGCTGTTTCTGACGTTGAAGCACGTGAAAACTTTCAATGTACCGCCTCGGTTCGATAAGGAATTAAGGGGTGAACCATGCCAAACTTGGAGGACCTGCCAGCTTATTGCACTCAAAAACAAATGGTCTGTGTTTGTCGAAGAAACTGTGCGAAGGTTAACTTTAGCCTAAGAGACTTTTGATCAAAGAGGGCGACTTAAGAACAACTTTAACCCTTTCGACATAAAACCACCTTTAAAACTGCATGTTTTGTGTTAATTCACCAATATCTTTGAATTCCACTCCCTTTGCGGTAGATTGTTTCCACGAGTGAAGTTAAAGAGACTATCTTGAAAGCTACCTCCAGAGAAGTTTAAAGCTCAGTTACAGTTCGTACAATTAATGTGTTGATAAAAAGGTACGAGAGTCACGAGGACAATAGCCTTTCTCGTTAATTCTTTAATGATCTAAACTTTTCCTATTGTCTCCATTGCAAGCGGTTCTCTCTGTAAATGGAAAGAAAAGAAAACATGATTGTTTCTTCTGTACGAAGAAAAATATCGACAGAGCTTAGTCTTCTTCTCCAGACTAGCTTTTAAACTGGACTTGTGATGCGCAGCTTATCGAACCTTCGGAATGTAAGATCAAAGGAACTTTTCGGTTTAAAGGATTAGTGTAAGGTGTTTTTTTAAAAAGACCTCATTTGAGATGTTACGTGAGTATCAAGTATATGGAAAAACTAATCGCAACTATAATTTTGATCGCAATTGAATCTTAAACTCAGTACTTTCTTTAAATGTAAGATTTAACGACGTGCAACAAAGAGCTTCAAAAATGTATTACCATCTTTTAAGATTAATGCTGCTAGCAGTTGTTTGTGGAACTTAGCCAGCAGGATCCCATTGCATTACAAAAACTCTTTAATGGAGTTATTTGTTCTGTCGTTATTAGATTACCCGGGGTTGGACATTATGCCAGTTATCTCAGTTCGATATATTAGTGAAATGTCGAGCGAAAAAAACTTACATCAGAATACGTATTTGCTAGTCTGATATGGTTAAAACAGCTTGATATAGCGGTATTTTGATATGTGATGACGTATATCCTGAAATCCTGCTTTGTCTTTCACTCAAGTAACATACAGACTGTTGGAATATTCACTAATCCGTCTTTTGCTTGAGTGGTATTCCTGAATTTCATGGCAAGATGATCGTCCGTTCAACGGCAATGTTTAATGTCGGTTGCCCTGAAACTACATTTTGCTCACGGAAGGTGTAACCAAAGCTATTTCTGACACAGGAAGGACCGGATCTGGGCATAGGGGAAACATTTCTCCGAGATCAACCGAAAGAGACCTGGAAATCAAGGTGCAGATCCCCGGGATTATTGAATGCTTCAGGACCCCCTGCAGCTGCGGATAGCGACAGAAACGGTTCGATCGTACTGGCAGATGATCAAGTCGACAGTGATACCGGCTCCCACAAGGCCCGCTCAGGTATGTGTTTTACCTCTCTGCAAGCTAATTCCCGTATGCTATCTTTCCATTTGATCATAATCAACATATCCCGTCGTATGTTTAAGAGCAATTCTCTGAAAAAGTCATGCTGCAAATAAGCATCTTGGTAACAGCAACTAATCCATCAAGTATGTTTTGTACTCCGATGACATGCGCCTTCTGAACTTGTCTTTGTCAATGTATGTCAGGCTTATTTATTTGTCCCAGTACATGATTTGTGTACAATATGTTTTTCGATCTGCTTTCTAGGATCTTTGTGTATATTCGACTCGCAATCAACATTTACCTTTCCTTTAATTATGTGTTATGTGTTTGTGTCCAATCTAGTACTTTCGTTATTGAATCTGTAATTTTTCGATGCGTTATAAATTACTATTTCCAATACTTTTTCATTGATAATAATTAAAGATAATCTTATCTGAATATTATTTCGTAGTAAAAACAATACAAGAAGCATAAAAGCATAAAACCAAGTAACGCTTACGTATAAACTTAAATACGTTAGTATCAAGATAAGGATGTTCTATATTCCCTTATGTGAACTACACGGAAAAATGGTAAAAGGTAACCTGAGTATCGGTAAACTAGTTGCGCTTCCTTGCGCTTTCGGTTCGTCTCTTCACGCTTGTGTGCGTGCACTAGAAGGGGAACAGAATCAAGTCACACGCACAGAAAAAAAATCTGGATATAAGACATATAAGAGGAAACATTCTTTCAGTTTGCTTGCCAGTCGCTGGTGCATAAATTAAAACTTGGCTTTGCTTCCCAACTTCGTTATTCAGTTGTGCCCCCCCCTGCTAACCGAATCAACCGTCGCGCCCAAACTCAGTTGCCCTTTGTCAAAACTAGTTCTAGTCGTTGTTTGCCTTTATTTTATTTAGTTCTTCTTCTGTCATCTTTTCCGAGGACAAAACAGCTCAGTCTTGCAAACTGAGGTATCAAAGCAACTGAAAGGTTAATAACATGAAGCTATTTCATTTCTCAACAACTGATGTCTTAAGATCTTTTGTACGTGGTCGATAATTAACAGCTTAAGGAACAGCGTATTCCATTTTACTCGAGCTAATGAACGGCCTTTGCAACTGAACTCAGTGCAACAGGTGTTAAACTTCTGTGCACCACAAGTTCATTTCAATAACTTCCCCCTGTTTTTTGCCCCATCATGACAGAACTTGGCAAAAAGNTTACGCATGCACTTAGTGTATACAGTTTGTACAATACATACTATACATGTTGTACTAGTAGTGACGTGTAGGTAGGGTCACATTATGCTCGTGATTCCGCTCAAATAGCCTTATATATATGTTGACCTCTTCCAGGCATAATGATTTACCCTGGAACATAAAGAAATTCGTCGGTGGGAAACTCTCATCTGTCAACCTGGGTGGCAATTTGCGGGAAGAAGAACCTTGGTCTCGAAGTATGTGGTCACACACCGACCTGCAACGATTGCGTGTGGGTCGCGTTGGTGCACAGGTACTTGACCTTTTCTACTTTAATTTTCTTAAAAGGACCAAACTAAAAGGCTTGATTAGTTTTGGGCGGCTTACGTGCCATGCGGAGCGCAGTATCTCGACTCTGTCAAGTTGACTCTGGAGCAAATTGACCTAATTAAGCGAATGGTACACCGGCATTCAGAGCACTTACGTCTGGCAAACGACGCTCAGGGTATCCTAATAAGCTTCTTATTGTTGCCCCTTCCCTTGCAAACCAACCTCCTGGACACTTCCAATAGATTAGAAATTCGCAGTTTTCTTTGTCCCCTAGCCCTGGCTTTTTTCCAATCCGTGTGCAAAAGAAAAGAAATGTCCTTCGTTAACTCCCATGTACTTTCACGCATTGGCAGGTATAGAAGAAGCCCATAGTTCCGGTCATATCGCCAGTCTTATTGGAGTGGAAGGAGGCCATTCCATTGGTTATAGCCTGGGTGTATTGAGAACTTTCTACGATCTTGGGGCTCGATACCTAACACTAACCCATACGTGCTCTACTCCTTGGTAAGCCATACCTTTTGGGTACCAACCTTTATTCGATTTGTATAAGAGACGAAGAACTGCTAAGTACTTTCATTATGCAAGTAAGAAATACATTAAGCAGGTATTTAGTCAGTACCTTTGTCATACTTTCATACTCAAGTGTATTCATATTAGGTAAAGGAATATCTGAATTATCTTTCTCTTCATTGCTAGGGCAGACTGTTCTTTGGCCGAAACTGACCCACAGCAGTTACGCAACGGAGGGCTTAGCCCCTTCGGCAAGGTAAATATCCTTAATCAGATTATATGTTACAGTTCGTGATTTAGTCTTGGTCGGAAATAAGAAATTACTGTTCTCTTACAATCTTACATAATATCAATCCTTGCAGTGATGTAGTACTTCAAAGGGTTATTTGTCCCAGGTGTTGAAAAATGCATGTTTGAGCGCGAGTAGGCGGTACCAACGGAAGCAAGTAATAAAAGAATGTAATTTAAGGCAGATTAGATTGTGCGGGATGACAGCCGCTTTTCAAATGTATGCCCCATTGATGTACCAAGTACAGACCGGGGAATTCCAATAACTGACAATAAGACGGCATTGAACGTCTCAGAACCAGTTCGAGTGAAGTTATGAATATCTTCCAGGAATCTGCGCAGTGATAGAAACTTCTTTTCCCTCCCGCATTTATAATGACCTTTCTTTGTTTCTTTCATTCTCTCTTCCTTTTCTTTCTTTCACTTTCCCAAGTCTCGTTTATAGATTGTTTCTGGGAATCACTTCAGTTATTAGGTGAAGTACTGACACGTGAGCCGTACACGAAACACCGACTTAGCCTTTACAGAAAAATTCCAAGTTGTAGGGCCTTAATCATGAAGCATGAATCTGCAGGACTTCTAATTTATTTGCTCTGAGAATTGCAATTTCTTAAACTTGCTTTCTGTTTTACCTGTTTCGAGACTGGAACAAATGTGCGCAATGTGGCCTTGCGTGATAGGAGCGATTCAACTATTTTCTCAAGCGCTCGCCAGCGAATGGAAAGAAAACAACTTTTTGTTCTAGCAACAGCTACGGCCTCTTTTAACCGATGATCGGAAGTCATGTGAATGAGAGGCTATTGTAACTCGGACTTATTCTTTCTTCTCCGATTTCTGAAACCAGGCAGTGATCAAAGAAATGAATCGCCTAGGGATGATTGTGGATTTATCGCACGTCTCAACGCACACCATGCACGACTCTCTGCAGGCCAGTAAAGCGCCTGTCATTTTCTCTCACTCCTCAGCTCGCGCTTTGTGCAATACTTCCAGGAATGTTCCCGACGACATTCTCAGGAAACTGGTAACCTGGCCATGGTTTCCTCAGAAGACCGGAAAGCCTTTCTAACAAATCTCGTCCTTCTTGTAGCAAACAAATGGTGGAATAGTCATGGTCAACTTCTACACACGCTTCATCACGTGCAACAAAACCGCTACAATAGCTGACGTTATTGGTAAATTATTCTCTCTGTGCGTCGAATTCTATTCAGACGGTCTTTGTCATTATACGTTCAGCTCACCTAAACCATATTCGTGAGACAGCGGGCATAGATCACGTAGGCATCGGCGCTGGCTACGATGGGATAAACTCGTACGTTTGAAATAGTTCCTACGTTAACCATGCTGCATTTTTACTGCCGCGTTTCATCTTGACAGGACACCTCAAGGTCTGGAGGACGTGTCCAAGTTTCCCGCTCTTTTTGCCGAGCTCCTTCAAGATCCACAATGGACGGCTGAGGATCTGAAAAAGCTCGCTGGCGGCAACTTTTTAAGAGTCTTCCGGCAAGTTGAAAAAGTAAAACTATGGCTCGTAAACGGATGTACTTAAGATATTGTAAAACATTAAGGAAATAGTCTACGTCTCTATTTTTCAGCTTTTAATCGGGAACAGTTCTGAACCCCATTAACTCGAGAGAGAAAGACGCATAGATTTATGGGGTACGGGTTACTGTGATCGAGAAAATCGTGCATGTTTTCTCTTCTGAATAGGTGCGCGATGAATGGAGACGTGCCAACGTACTTCCCGATGAGACGTCATTAACACCGGAAGAGCTCCAGGGACAATCGCAATGCTCCTATGCTTCTACGTGACTGAACCGTCTCAGCAATCAGCTGCATTGACGATAAAGTGACAAACCCAGATTACACTCCTTCGTATGTATACATAGCGAACCCCAGGTGTGATCCTTCACCAGCTTCAAAACCAATCTGACGTTTCAAGAGTATTGTAGTGCTTGCTGTCAGTTTCAAAACAAACGTGAAGTCAATCATTTCGCGCTTTGTACGTACACCAAACAAGATGTTCACAAACCGTGTCAAAATCCCTTCAAGTCTTCTATGCAGACTTGAAAGCTTCAAGTGACAGTACTTTCCGTTCAAGGAATCCACACATTCTTATAGCTCGAGTCCACGTTTGGTCGGTTTGTTTGTGAAGTGTATGGCCCGCGATACGTTGTCTTTTAGTCAAACAAGATAAGCAAAAGACGCGCTGGTCGATCAAACTTGCAGTGCTCTAGGGATCTTTTGAAAAGAAAAGCGGACCGCAGTGGGATGAGTGTCTGTCAAACCTCCATCGATTTTCCTCTCCTATGCTGAGTTTTGTCTTTCGTCATTCTGGTCCGATATATCTGAAGCATCGATCGCACCGGATTAAGAACAACGAAAAGTAGTATTCTACCACTGTGCCGGTATGTCCTGTTGCTCGTGTGCGCGACTGCGTGGTGTGTCTATCTTTTCTTCGCCCATAGTGACGGCAAAAAAAGTAAATACGATCGCAAGTATTCCTGTTTCCGTTATTGATCGAACCTTTGACACTTCGTGACAGGGATTCCAGAATATGAATAACAAGCAACCAATGATGCGAAACGAGAGAAATATGGACTGAGACGATACGCTCTTCACATTGTGGTCGTACTCGCTTATACTGCCACATGTGTACGATATTTGGTTGTTGTTGTCAAACGCCTGCCCATTGTCAATATGCTCACGCGAAAAGACTGCAGCTAAAGAATTGTTTTGTTATCTGTACATGTTATCAACGCGTGAGATGCTCATTGTTCTTTACGTGGACAGCGGTACGGTCTAGACTAGGACTGGTATGCCGGTACCTTAACTCAAAACAAAAGATCGTCATGGTCTGACAGCATCAATGGACGGACAATCGGCAGTGTCCAAGTTGCTCCTCTTGTACTAGTGTGCCTATTCTTCCGACTGTTAAACGAAATGGAGGCAACACGAGAGTTACGAGTTTATTTATTGCCATGTGGACTCTAATTAAGCTCATTCGACAAGAGCACGGACTTTGCCCTCACATCATTACGTTGCCACGGGTTATACCCTGTTTTCCTTTTTCTTCTTCCTCTTTCACAGTTTTGCCTTTGATGCTATCATCGCACCAATGCTTCCTGTTCAAATCTAATTTTACCCAATATTAACTAAATTTTAATGTCATGAGTTACTCGAGTTAAAAAGCACGTGCTTAACCAGGTTTGCATTTTAAATATATCTATTTCAGCCCACTCGCTTGAGTGATTACTCATTACGGTTTAGCTGCCCAGCCTCAGATTAAAGCTGAAGAATGCTTCGTTTGGACCTGGTTCACCTAATGGAATTCCTGTTCTCCTTTGAACGCCCATCAATTTCAATCCTATGACTATTTCAATGCCAACCTTCTGCGATGCTCGGCTTACTGAAGTCCTCCTCTAATAATCGTTCGTAGGTACTATTCAGCGATTAGCTTTAAACTTTGAAGTCCATAACCATTTCATACGTTAGTGTAATTACGAATAACCGCAGGCGACTACCGCTCGTTGTACAGTTTCAAACGGTGTTCCTAATGTACAAGTTTTGAGGCTGCGGAATCGAATCTTGAAGGCTTTTATTGCTTCAGTCCCATGCACAGTATATAAAACCATATCCCATGCTTCATTGCCCTTATTGTAGTTATATAACTTACAATCGATACGTTTAGAGTGTTCGTTTCTTCGGTCTTTTGCTAAATGATTGGCTTTTAGTGAAATTTTAAAAAAGTTGTATTTGAGTAGCCCTAACTGGTTCAGACTCGAGTACACACATTAGATTTGATGACATTAAAGCAGCGGTTTCGTTCACGGGAGGTAAAAGCTGAAAGATATAGCAATTCTTTGCTCGTTTATTTACAACTCCTTCAGCTCGGTGACAATAGCTCACGCTTTTATAGCCACTTTACTTCTATTTACGGCCTTCTAAACACGTCGCTATAACACTGGAAATAGTACCTTTTCGCACGATACTTGTTCTTGTGGAATACCGATTGCTCTTTCTCTCTCACTCTTTCAAGAAAGATGCCTGCATTCACGGGCCGGACAGACCAGCCGGTGTTCAGACTACTTAAGGTGTGGGGCTGACGTACATGTTCGGTTTCTACATTGGGTTTGTTTTTTATCTTTTCTTCAAAATGAGTTTGGCAGTACAGCCCGTAGATGGCGTCGTTGTTACATGTAACAATAGGTAACTACCTTTTACGCACTTTGAGGTTTCCATTCTAGCAACCTTGCTTTATATTACATCGTTATACGAACTATTAGTAGGATAAGAGATAATTCTTAGAGTTGGCTGACACAAATACCACGTCAGTTTCACACGGATACATTTTCGCGTACCCACGTCACGCAAGTGAATAATTGCCAGAGCGCGTATCTCTTAAACTATAATACACAAGTCGCGTAGATAGTAGAGATAGAGAGGGTAGATGGTAGAGTTATTATTCAAGTATATCTTTAGACGACTCGGCAGTAAGCTTATATAGAGTGAAATGTGAAACCGGATATATAAGAGTTTATTTTGACCGTGAAACACTCGTAACAGCATACCATATAAACATATCATGTGAAAAGACAGGGGATTAGTGTTGAGATGACTTTTTATAAGCATACACAGGTACGCTGGGTCTTAGATAAACTGTTTTGTGTGGCAGTGGGTATTGATATTGGTTCGGGTACGGATAAGCTGCTGGCCGACTGTATGGTGTCACTTGATACTGGGGTTTTCCATAAGACTGCTTCACGGGATAAACGTTATAGATCTGCGGTTGGTATGAAGGCCTTCCTGGATAATATCCCGGGTTGTATTGCGGTGGTGGGCTTGAATACGGTTGGTTCGAGACAGGAGCAGTGGGCGTATATTGGTTTTGGGGTGCGATATTAGATGCGGGCAGATATTGTTGATGTTGGTTTTGTCCGCCATAGGGTTTGATCGATTCCAAGGGGACTCGGTTCTTTAAGCTGTTTGGGGTGGTTTTGTGCGGTTGCGGTTGTTTTGGTACCGTCTCCGGATTGTGTAGTATTGAGTAGGGTCGTTGATAGTTAGCGATCTGATCGGGAACGGCAAACGTGTTGGAGTAGTAAGGCAGATTCGCAGTGTCCGACATCACGCAAACCATACAGCTGAACAGAAGTAGCGCGTAACTCTGAAAGTATAGAAAACTTTAACCTCTAGAACGATCATCAAAAAGTGAAAAAAGAGAAAAATAGAGTGGAATGAAACCTTAGCAGTCGTCATTGTAATAGATTCAGCTGAAGTGTAAGTCAAGAACAAA
>JAIQCU010001540.1:0-20548 GCA_022114935.1 Leptestheria dahalacensis
GTTTACCATTGCTGCTATCAGCGAGGTTCCTTTAACCGTCCGTTCACAGCGACATCTTCTTAGCTTTCTTGGCTTTTTCCTATTTGTAAAAAGGGTACGATATTCAACAGATAAAAAAACGAAAGTAAGAAATGAATAGTGAAACAGTTTTTCTTATATAAATGTGAGTTGAATGTGAAGAAGCTAACCGATCCACTGTAGAGAAGACCCATTCCAACGAGGGCCACAACGATCCCGACTCCGAGCAAAACCCAGCGTGTTATATCGAGAGCGTTGATGGGGCCAAAGACATCATTTTGAAGCAGTTCAGCAGTCTCCTGGTCTATTCCAGCACTCTGATAATGAAAACTGTAATTAGCATTTGAAAACTGATGTAAAAACCTCTGGCATAAAGGAGGACGTCGCGTGACTCTTCATTAGGTTTAGTAGCCTTCTGCTTTTACACACGCAATTTTGATTTTCACGAAGAAATTGCACTGCACTTTTTCATATCATATAAAGCTGGAAGTTCAAACAAAAGAACCTAATCTTTGCGCAAAAAGAATAAGTCCAGCTGACAGCCATACCGTCAAAATGGCGGACACCGTCACACTACAAATAAGCCGTAGACATGTAAATATTTACGTGATGCGGTGTCATCTATCGGTAGCGTCGAAAACTCTATTCATGATGACAGATAGTTAACCCAACAAATCCAGTGAAACTATGATTAAACTTAATTAGTGTTGGGTCTACACTTTATTCACCAGTAAAGTGTGTGTAAACCTTTGTTTATTGATAAAATAATCATTTAATATATCTGTTACCTCGTTGACCCACATCAGCGGGAAGACGATAGGCTTGACACGTCCCGAGATCTGTCGGACGTTATAGCGCTGGAAATCTATGTTGATTTGGATGCGCTTTGACGCCTTCAAGGGTACTGAACTTAACTGTGGAGTTGAAACGAAAGCTTCAGTAGTGGATTAGGTAAGTTGCGGGGAATCATAATGAAAGTTTACAGGTTCCAGATCGAAGTGGGTCTCGTGCTCCTCTTTGTTCGGGTTCAAGCCGACTACGCCGTTGATGTACTTGTCGTCACCCATGTAGAAGTGAGGGGACGACATTAGAATTGGTGCACCTGAAAATTACCAAGCTGGTTAAATATATCTGAATATATTTTTTTAAAAAAAATGGTCATCCTTTAACTTTAAGATTAACCATCTAGTTGGAAAATGTATATGCGAAGTACAATACAAAACCTTAGATCAGCTATAGCTACACTAAATATATATAAAGATGAAGTTTATTTTAATTATGTAAAGTGCTGTAGATCTACAATTTCAAACAACGTAATTAAACAGTAAATGGTAACCCCCAAAGCAGTTTCTCAGTTCCAGGATTCCAGCTAGGAAGCACTTCTTTGGCTGATCCGGTGTCCGGCAGTAGCACAGGTTGTCCGGATTCTCCGTGTAATTTCCGAACACGACCTGCGGTACGGTGAAGCGGTTACCCTTGATACCCAGGTGTTCGACTTCCTTCTCGAAGGTAGCGTAAATGGACCTTGGCATTTAGATGAATATTATATTGATTTCTCTCAGTCAATTCACGTCAATTGACATATGAATGAATGTTGACTTTATTCACCTGCAAAGATCGGTAGTGAAAACGTAAATAGGCTGGTCCCTGTCCAACATGGGACCGTAGATGGCGCCGTCGGTACCGTTGATCATGTTGCAGTGTTTGGTGTTCCAGTACGTTAACTCGGCCGAGTGGTTCCAGGCGACGATGCGTCCCAAGTCGCTGTAGTTGGCTTCGCCGGTCAGAACGGTGTAGACTCCGTCGTTTGTGTTGTTTTTCTTTAAATAAGATTATATGCTAATTGAATCTATGTAAGTCAGTGTTTATCTATATATTTATCTATCTGTCTGTCTGTCTGTCTGTCTATCTATCTATCTATCTATCTATCTATCTATCTCTCTCTCTCTCTATCTCTCTATCTCTCTATCTATATATATATATATATCTATCTATATATATCTCTCTCTCTATCTATCTGTCTATCTATCAATCTATCCATCTATCTATCTATCTATCTATCTATCTATCTATCTATCTATCTATCTATCTATCTATCTATCTATCTATCTATCTATCTATCTATCTGTCTGTATAACTATATATCTCTATCGAAATTTATAATCGAAATTAATTCTATGAATAAATTAAACGAACTATAGATAGGTGATCATACCGAGAAGAGGCCAAAGAAAGGTTTCTCTACGATTGACTGCGGCAAATCCGGCAGTTGGACACCAGCCAGATTGGCGACCGTCTGAAGACGCTCATACAGGTCCAGGTACCGGCTGATGTTCCAGCCGTCAAAGAGCATTTCGCCCACCGTGTGCGTCATAGTCGGATGTTCGTCGATCTCGCCTAGAAGATTGTGCATCTGTTCCAGGACAGCGAACTGCACGGGGGCTCCACCAGGGAACGGAGTGTTGTAGATCAGCGAGGCTATCGTCTACCAATGGAATCATATTGAAAAGCATAGTGAGATTAAACTCAATTTAATTATTGTCTTGTTGGATTCGGTTGTTGGATTGGGTTGGAGATAAGTTAGGTGAATTCGATCAAATAACAAGCGGTGCTATATGGTGGAGCAAAGTGGAATTAACCAATTGATCTAAAGAGCAAAAAGTAGAAAACTATCGATGGTGGAACTATAGTGGAGCCAATAGACTAAGTGGTGAATCGGAAGAATGAAAACTTACGAAGTAGATCGGATTCACCGTAGAGATGGAGTCAGTAAGCTTGTTGTTACCGGACATTGCCTGGTCAAAGATATACTGTTTGGTATCTACGTAATCGATGCGTCCGTCCTTGATGGACTGAACGGTCTTTTGGCGCTTCTCGATAAAGGTATAGGGACCCTTTTGCTCCAGGATGGGTTTGCTGCCGTTCATCACTTGTTCCGTGTTGTTGCAGTGGAACATGTAGAACTGCATGGTGATCGGCACCGGTGGCGCTTCCCACGCATCCCAGGCTACGCTACCGTTCACTAGTTTGGCATTCTGTTCAGAAAGAAGAAGATCGTAAAAGATGTCCCAAATCGAGCTAGCATATTTTTAAATTGGGTTTTAAGTGACTTAATTAAAAAGCTAACTAACTAGCTAACTAGCAATGTACCAAATTATTAAACTTTTGACTTGCAAGCCTTACTATAACTTACCATCACACTGTATTTCTACTTTACCAGCTTGCCAGCTAACTTAGTAACTAGGAACTAGCTACCTAACACTAACTATCTAATTTACTAACTAACGAATTAACTAGCCAACTAATCAACCTACTACTAATTGACTAACTGATTAGGTTAATTAACCAGCCAACCAACTAATTAACTAAATAACTATATAAAAACTACCCAGCTAACTAATTAGCTACTATGTTACTACCTTAACAGCATGCCTTACTAACTTACTAGCTAGTTAACTAACTAACTAACTAACTAATTAATTAGGCAACTAACCAAACTACTAATAATTGACTAACTAGTTAAGAAAAACTAACTAACCACTAACCAACCAACGAATGAATTAGCTAAATAACTAATTAGTTAACTTAGCTAATGTTAAAAGACTTAATAGATTGCCAACTTGCTAACTTACTACTAGCATACTAAGTTGCCAGCTAACTGACTAAACTTGGCTATCAAACACCACCTAGGTAACTTAGTAATCGTCATGATTAACTTCACTAGCAAACTTACTAACGTACTAGCTTTTTTGCTAACTGACTAAGACTAATAGACTAGATAGCAACTGCACCCACTAGCTAATTAGTTAAATATCAACTAGCTAACCACCTAACTAACTTACTAAACTAGCTATCAACCACAAACTTAAATAGCAACTTAGCAACATCTTGCGAATGACTTAACTACCAAGTCGAAACGCCTACCTAACTAAGCCCAACTAAACTTCCAAACTTGCTAACCAAGCAAAAACTAGCTATAAGCTTCAAAAGTAGCAGTATTGTTAACGATAAACTGACTAAAACATAGTGCTTATCACGCCCCTAATACATCTAGCTTCACCATGGAATGAGGTTATCATGACAATCGAGTGACATTTTGGTGATTTTCCACAATCTGATAGCTAAATAAGCTAGCTAGTTTACTATAAGTACCGATATGGCGACACTTTTGACGATCTCGGGGAAGCCAACCCATCCGAGTAGACTGAAAACGACGACCAGAACCAGTCCAACGGAGAAAGTGATAATTCCCGATTTGTACGGAGACCCCATGGTGTTCAATGACAGGATCTCCTGGAGCAATTAAAGTGAATGATCGAGACACCAGCGTGTCTTATTTGCCCCCCAGCTGACTGATAGTCGCTTATCGCTAGTCATACTTTGTTTTTCTTCAAAAAGTGACATGAGGACTTGAATTGTAACGCGCATCATCCGAAATCGACTAGCATTCAGCTAATTGATTTACATTGATATTTAGCTTTTGTTTGATGATGGTATTTCTGTAGGTTACATGTCGTGACTGATTGGCTGTTTACTTGCAAAGCCGACTTTTATTTGAAGTCTATTTTCGAAAAGAAAACTGTTGACATAACCTTGAAGTCCTGACGCTATTGTTCAGCTTTTATCGCGAGTCAGATACCTGCACGTGATGTTTGTTTTAACTATCACCTATCGCATCCATGTGGTCCAGACTGATTCTCTTTTATCTTTCTAGTTTAGTTTTCAATTCGAGACTCGATCCGACTTTCTATTCGGTTGCTACGAGATCGGACAGACCCGAAAATAACTCTGCCAGGGTTATCTGTCCGGTGTTTGAGGACGATTGTCGAGTCGCATTCTGAATGGTTATTTTCTTTTTAAAGTTCGATTTGAAATGTTTAAAAAAGTTGGTTAAATTATATATATAAAATGTAATTACAATAAACTTAAGTTGATATAACATACTTCGACTGTCTCAAATCGGATTTGGAAATGTCGTCTAGTAGTATGGCAAGTATAAGTAAACCAGCAGCAAACTTCACTCTTACAAGATCTTGAAGATAATTAAAGTTTATCTGACAATTTAATTCATTCAAATTAAATTAAATAAACCCAGGAATTAAAATAAGACGAAATCCTTTGTGTGCGCCCTTGAGTTTGTCGATGAACCTCGACCGGATCAAGACATCCGCACGTTCACTTCATCCGGACGTAACAGCGCGACGTCCGTCTGGCAAGTACCGTCTATGGATATCCTCTCGTTCTCAACTTTAAACTTATCCTTCAAACACAAAACAATAAATTCATTTTGTATCGCTGCGAGGGTTTGACAGACAGGTAACCAAGGTCACCCGGTTCTAATGAGACGATAGAACCGAAAACATACAATAGCGAAGATCCTCACAGTAAATACAACGTTCCTCTACCGAAACCAGCTGAAAATAGATGAACAACAAGATAGCGAGATTGACCAAAACACTGATGTTTTCTTTATTGACTTACTGGGGAGATTAGAACTTGATTCAATTGATGCGTTGTTAATTACATTTAATATTCAATTATATAACTGATATTTTACTTTGTGATATAACTGACTGAAGTTGACTTGAAAGTAATCACCAGGTTATGAATCGAACGGGACTGATAGGGAATACTTATCTCGATAATCAGAATGTCACACGGACGACAAACACATGCCGATCGAAACCTGAATCGCTCCAACTGATTGCTTATTACGCGTACTTAAACTTAACTAAATTGGCTAAGTTTAAGTTATATTTGAGGCCCATTACGGTAATTCTTATATACAACACTGAAAAGAGAGTATTTCAATAATAATTACACTTAAATTGCGTAAAACGGGGGAAAGAATTAAACTAAATTCGGTTTCCTCCTCGATGCCTTGATGACGATGAAGACTCCAATGACGGTCACAATAACAGAAAGACCCAAGAGAACTCCTCGAGTGATCTCCACGGCGTCCATAACGACGACCAGGTACGTGTGGATCAAATCCTGAGTTTCGGGATCAATTTCGGCGGTCTATATCACAAACGAATATTATTAAATTAATTAATTAAACTATTATATAAATAACTATTCAAATTGTTAAATAATTATAAATTCAAATATTTCCATATAAAGCAGCGGTAAAATAATTTAACTCAATTAAGTTAATAACAGGTAGTTAATGTGAGGTTTTAAATTAACACAGCCGGCTAATTACCTCTTCATACCAAGCCAATGGAAAGATGACGTCAGAAATCTTCTTCAACGACGGCAGTCGATATTTGCGGACGTCGACGTTGACTTGGACCCTTTTCGCGGCGTACAGGAGAATCGACGTCAACTGATATCAATTGATAAATTCCGAATTTCGTTTTTTTTACATATTTTATATGAACATGTTTATAATATAATACTTTGATACACATAGATGTTATCATAATAGTATAATATATATCGACTGATTTACTCGTTCAATTTCAAAGTAAGTCAGGTGCTTTTGACGCTCCGGTTGCAGTCCTTCGACTGCGTTGATGTATTTCTCATCGGCGCCCAGAAAATGAGGATTCGATCCTAGTACGGGGACTCCTAAAAAAAATTCAATTAAAAACAATTAATGAACTTAAGTTAAGAATTCTAACATCAATCCCTTAATTAATCAACTCTTCGTGTTTTAATTACCGTATATCGTTGGAATTACGTGTTAATATGAATTGACAGAACTAGGGCCACGACATGAATTATAGATCAGAGAATATGCGAATTTTAGACTTGAAAAGAAACCTTCGTAGCAGGCACTGAGGTCGAGGATCCCCGAACCGTAGCACGTTTGATTATCCTTGCAGAAGCACCAATTTTCCGGGTCTTTTTCCTTGCTGTCTAAGACTTTCTCCGGAACGACGTAGCGATTGGCCGGAATTCCGGCACGTTCAGTCTCGCCCACAAATTCACCGTAAACAGTCCTGCATCAAGTGAAACCAATGTTAAAATATGGAAATAATAAATTTCAAAACCAACAGAAAATTAGAATAAAAGAATTATTTTTTAAAATATTTAAACGAAATAAAATTATAAATTAAAATAAAGATATATAAAAATAAGAAAATAGCAGAAAAATCAGAAGTAATATTAAAAACATAGTACTACCCTCACCGAGGAATAGTTTGTCTCCATTGCTTTCTTTTCTGCACCACAGTACAGTACTTACGTAGCTATAATTTAATTCAGTTTTTGCGTTCGCGATTTAAAATTCTCTCGCAGTAGTTAGTTAACTTGGCTCTGTCTGCCGTGCTTTAGATCCCATTTAAATAATGTTCATTGAATGAATTGTCTTCGTTATTTGCTGTGTGTTTGTGAGTAGCAATCGATGAAGATGACTCTAAAATTATTCAATAGCTGGAAAATTTGCAACTGAAAAGAGGGCGAAATGTCGAGTCGACTCATATTCGTCACGTGGGTACGCATCTGATTGGTCCGCAGTTGAAAAGCGCGCGAAAAGTCGAGTCGAGTCATATACGACACATGGGTACGCATCTGATTGGTCCGCAGTTGAAAAGCGCGTGAAAAGTCGAGTCGAGTCATGTACGACACATGGGTATGAAGTTGAGTCATACGATGACGCAATTGAGTCATTTTAAGTCATCGAGTCATGGTGACGTCATTGATGGTCATGGCAACTCACTATGGCCGGGCCTGCCCGGACTTGTTTGGGTCCCATGTTAAGAGATAGGACAACGATTTAACATAGAAACAGATAGGGAATTTGGAAAAACGATGGGGAGAAAAACGGGGAAAAAAAAGAAAGAAAAAAAACATGAGTGGAAAAAAGTGAACAATATGTCTCCATGCTGTTAAGCAATGGAGACAATAATAATAGAATAATAAAAGAAAAACACCTGCAAAGGTCCGTCTGGAAAATATAGAGCCGCTGTGAAGTATCCAGTTTCGGAGCGAAAACCGTTCCGTCGGTTCCAGTGATCCGGTTACAGTAGGACTCGTTGCCCTGCCAGTAATCCAGGTACGTTTTGTCGTTCCAGCGCTCGATCAGGGCGAATTTGTCCTGCTCGTCCTCGCCCGTATTGACCAGGAACTCTCCGTCTTGGGAATTATTTTTCTAAACACAAATTAAAGATAATAATAATTATCTTTTATAAACAATAAGAATAGCAGATCAATATCAATTGAATGACGATAAATCTATTTTACGCAAATATATAAAATTATTATGCGTTCAGTTTGGAACCCGGCAGTTCAGAGGAAATCCTTACCGTCGAGAAAAGACCGAAGCTAAGATCTTCAGGTAAAGGTTGCAATCCTAAATCGGGGTACCGCTCGATGATCAGGTTGATAACGTCGATGTAGGGTTCCATGGGCCATCCGTCGTAAATCAATTCGCCCACCGTGTGGTTCATAAAAGCCGCTTCGTTGCGCTGTTTCAAATACGTGTCCGCCATCGAGTTGACTGTGTTTAGGATCAGGTTGGGTGCGTCGAGGACCGAGAGTAACTTGGCGATCGTCTAGACGTCAAAAACCAGCGAAACATCAGTATTAAGAATGAATTTTAACAAAAATGGAAATTATGAAAAATTAAGAGGGGAAAAAATAATGAAATATCAAAAATAATATCAAAACCATATAGATTGGGTTGACGGTGACGATATACTCGTCCAGTTCGAGTCCATTTGAAGCTGCCCGGTTGTAGAAGTACTGCCTCGTCTCTTTGTACATGACACGGTTGTCTGACTTTCCCGTGATGTTCTTGTCGCGGGTTTCACTGTACACCGCGAAACAATAACCTTTAATAACACGATGATTACGTAACGAATTAACATTACGACGCAGAATATAACTGCATAGGAGAAAGATACGAGAAAACAGTACTAATGCCATAGTAATAATATGAATGATGATTAGATGAACTTGCTCGAAGATATAGGGCCCCCTCTGCACGACTTTGGGTTTGTCGCCAGCCAGCACTTCATCCGGGTTGACGCACTCGAAGACAAAGTGCTTGATCCTGATGGGGAAGCGAGGTTTCTGCCACAAGATCCACGGCAATTTTCCTTCGACTAAAACTTGTTCCTAGCAAAAGCGCGAAGTTAGAAAGAAATATAAAAAAATTAAAAATGAAGAACGTGGCAATAAAAACAGACGAGGAGAACATTGCTACCGTATCTATCAAGCTGTCCACAACGGCCGGGTAGGCTACCCATCCAACCAGGGCGACAATGGCCACCAGAACGGCACCCACTACACCGGTAACGATCCCTTGCTTTCTCAAACCCATTTTCCCCCTTGCACGGACCAGCTATATAAAGCAGTTTAAGAATGGAGAATGTCTTACCGGTTAACTTGCACTTGGGCTTTTTATTCACGGAGAGTATAGAGGGGAGGGGTCTCTTCGTTTACATGTTTTTGTTGACAGTCAGGCAGATAACATGAAGACGAAGTAAGATTGAGATACTGAACTGTTTGTGGGCAAATATAAACGAGCCTTTCAAAGCTCTCAAAATAGAAATTCAATAAAAGAACCATGATAAATCTGAAGGGAGACTAGATAAACTATACGAGATCTCTGTGTTGACGTTTGCAAGTCTTGTTGTTTTATATCGATTCGTGCGGGTCGAGAATTGAAACAGTTTCGTGTGGACGGAATCGTTAGTTGTCGGGGGCACTCGTTTTCCGAGAGATCTTTATTTGATATCGTTCACGTTTGGCAATGCGTCGACGGTACCCAGTGATTGACCGCACATGGGGCAGGTTTCACCAGCTTCCACTAGCCTGAAATAGATAATTACATCTGAATTATCAATGATAACTTAATCGAATATTACATGATCGAACAGCAAGGGAAGTTGTAACATAGTAATTGAATTAAGATTAATATCATTTATCAACTGTTCAATCCGTGATAGCTTAACTGAAAATGCACAATAATACATAGAATAAGTACGTCTTAAAGCATACTAAAAGACAAGTCAGTAATAACCAGTACTGAAGTTACAGCTCAACTGTGTTCTCACTGCAAAACTTGACTATTACAAACGTCATAGGGTATCCAAAAACTACTCACAAAGTTATAGGTAGATAGATAAACAGACAGATAGATAGATAGATAGATAGATACTTCTACGATTGCTATGGACTTCGAGATAAACTATGAGCTACTGGCCTGAATAAACTAAACTATGAACTAAGAGTTGATAAAACACTGAAATGATGACATCTATGGAGAAAAAGTTACTTGACGAGCTCCGAACGAATAGCCACGAACCGGCAGGAACCACAGCGCGTCACATTATCCTTAATAACATGGTAACCCTGGAACGAAATCAAATACCAGAAAATACTGGAATTATATATTAGACAGTCAATAACCCAAGATTGCCAAAAGCCCAACTGGAGAATAAAAGCAAATTTCGACTTTACTACCAAATTTTAAATGCGCCTTTCGACCTAAACAAAACAAGTAATTGACCTCAAGTATCCCAAAGGCTCGACTGTAGAAGAATGCAAGAGAAATGGCAATTTACCGTCGCAATGCACTGGGGAATGGTCATCTTACACTGCGAGCAAACGAGCAGCGTCTCGGGAACCAGGGCGTCGCAGTGCGGACAAGCTGAGAGGTTCTCCTCAGGATCTGCGTAACCCCTGGGCGGACGGCGGACTGTCGCTTCGATCTTCTTTTTATACTTCGGGTCCAGCGAGTCGCGGTACTCGGGTTTCAGCAAGAGGACGGCGTGCTGGTAGGCGGCGTTTTTCAGACCGGCACGGTCGCATTCGATCACCGTCGACGTCAGAATGGGTACCGCATCTGCACGGCAGAATACAGAAATTCTTTTTGGTAAATATCTTGTTATGTATTTATCTTTAAAAACTTGCACGTGTTACTTTACTACTTGCCAAGTACAGCCCACAGTAAAACATATTAAGTTTAAACTTTAAGATTTTATTTTGCTGAAACTAACAATCCAATTTAAGTGAAACTTAAATAATGTATTAAGTATTTGTAGTACTGTACTCGGTATTATTTGGGCTGCTGTATCTTTGGAAACGTGGGACCAATAGCAAAAGGAGTTGCACTGAAAAGTATTTTATGTCACTAATATTTAATGTCATTAATTAAGGTTAGCCAATTGATATAGGGCTGTTACACGCGTCTTGGATCGTTTCTGAGAGGGAGCTTCTCGAACGTCTCGAAGTAAACGAGATACAAAAGATAAACCTACGCGCTGGAAACTTGGAAATGGACGCAGCGACACGTATGAGCATTCGGGCTGCGTTCAAGTGCCAGCCCCGTCGGATTAGCGAGCGCACAATCACGTACGAGTGAAGTATCTGCAAGCTATGTTCCATTTCTGCCGGAATGGCTATGCAGTGCTTCCTTAACTCCTGGTACATGTGTAGCAGCAAACTATGGGCGTCCCGATAGTTTCCTAAATTAAAAAAATATTATTTTTATTGAATATATACAGTTAATTAATATTCATCATATAACTAATTGGTTATATAATAGTATACACATATATATATATAATTAAAAGTTACATAGTTAATACTATTCAACTAAATTAATTTGGTAAATTTAACATTAAAAAAAATACTTTTTCTAAAAATATGGATTTCAGCTTAATTAGCTTGTTTCCCTTTTATTATTTTTTGTTGTTATTGTTTAATTTTACCAGAATTTTGCTCCTCAGTAGCGATGATGACGGCCGTCTTGGCTGCTTCCTTGTACTGCTTGCGGGCCAGGTAGAGCCGGAACAAGTACTTGCCATCCTGTGAAGCAAATGACAGCATTTTTAAGTTAGCAGTTGCCAAGCGAGCTAACTAACACACTCGTCAAAAGCTAGCTAATATGTCAGGTTATTACAAAAAATATATTTATAGCAGCCAAGGACGAAATAAGATAATTAGAAATTTGGGTATATACGATTAAGAATTATAATAATAATATAAAATACTATATATTTAATAATTTCTTATCGTCTGCCTGCTCTTATTAATACTTTTATACATTATGACAATTTAGAATTTAAAGTTAACTTTTTTCATAAAGATCTTATGGCCTAGTTACGTGTTTCAATTATAAGAAAAGCGTAAACATAAACATCTTGAAGATACACATTACTGTGACAGGTAACTAGCTTACTGGCATTTACGTTTAGCCAAGCAGCCACGAAGAGTATCCCCTTCAAGTAATTATATAACCGGACTCGCAGTTTGGTGCCAAGCTAGTCTCGTATACGAGTTAAGTTGAATAGGTTAAACGGCAACTGGGTAAAGGTTTGCCAGTGAAGCACCTGTCTTTCTGTTTATCTATCTATCTCTATAACTATCTATGTATTATGTGTTTAACTACCTACCTCCATACCAACCTACCCATGCCTACCTACCTACCTATCTATCTATCTATCTATCTATCTATCTATCTATCTAAACTATCTATGTATCCACCAATCAATCCATCCATCCATCCATCCATCCATCCATCCATCCATCCATCCATCCAACTACTTCATTACCACCACAATCTTAATGAGATACGATTAGAAACAGCAGATGAATCAAATCTTATATTAGGTTAACGCTGGACGTACCTTTGGAATGTTGTCAACCTCTCCTTGGAGGAACGATACGAGTTCTTTAACCAAATGTTCATCATTGCTACTCCCCACGATCTGAACGGCAGCATTCAGGGCTTTCTCCTCTTCATTGCCGCTCTGCGCCGCTTTCAGTAAATGCTTCAGGGCCTACACACAATAAAGAAAGGAATGTATCAGGCACGTTATCTGAATAACATAAGACTCTCAATCGTAAACGATGATTAGCAATATTAATGATATACAATAAGTGTGAAAATAACAATGCTATCAATGATGACATGATACAATTGAAATGATGATACTAATACTAAGATCAGTACTACTAATGCTAATGCTAATTATATAACTAAAAACATGGACATTAGGAAGTTTATACTCTTGACGGATTCCCGGCCAGCGCGTAGAACTTGCCGGCGTACAGCGAGTTCTTCTCCTTCTCGAAATAGACGGCAATCTTGAGAAAATCCTCCGATTTGGCCTCCTCTCCCAAGATTTCCGCGTACAGCTCCACTTGTCCGTTCTGTTGAGCTACTTCGAAAGCGGCGTCATAGTTTTTCGACAGGACCAGATACTCCAGCGCTGACGAATGATCGCCCAATTGCATGAAGTACCTATAGAGGACAACGTACCGATCGATATGTTTCAACATCCGGCTCAATTAACTGGTCATCATGGCGAAACACTTTATCGCACTGATCGGTTATTACCCTATTAGCCTCGTTAGTGGAGTCATTCTGTTATGATATGCAGTTTATACTGTAGATATCATTACAACATTCATTTATAAGATATAGCTATTTTGCATTATTACATAAATAAACTGACATAATTTTTCATATTACCAGGGAATCTGCAAATACTGCAATTAGTGATGTAATAGCTATGATTTAATATAACAGGAAAGAATATAGAAGCAAAAATACTTTGCAATCAGTTTAGCTCCTTCAACGCTGTTGGATTTCCTGGCGATCCTGACGGCTTCCTGAGGACTATGTAGTTTACCAAGGCACAAGCTGATGGCACTTTCGTGCTCCCCGGCCAATTCGTAAGAGGTGAGGGCTTCTTTGAACTTGCCTTCGTTCTCCTTAGCCTGTTGAGCAGAAACGAAAGGTCAATTCCAAGTCTAATAACAACGGAAAACTATAACGACATACAATAAGATCATTAGGAAGCAATATAATCAACAATGAATTATTTTTTATTATTAAAAAAAACGGTGATGAGATAATACATAAAAAACCAATCAAATTTCTAATCCAGCGAAAGGGCCCACGAAGACGCATTAATCTTAAACTCAGTACAAGGAGAATATAGAGTTCTATCTTGGGAAATATCATTTAATTTAACTTATATCTCATTTAATTACATAAAAACGGCAATTTTTATAAGACAATTTCCATATTCAAATATTTGTTTAAAGTGAGGAGAGAAAAAAAAACGAAACCAGCCACGGTTGGTCAAATAAACAAACTGATAAAAGCCCGAGCGTGGAAAACAACTTTTTAAAGACGTTGACAGAATTATCAGCCACAACTGTTGTTTTTCCACTTCCAATATTTCGAACCTTTGCGTAAGCCAAGTGGACGCTCGGCTGACTGATTTCCTTGATGAATTGCCCCACTTTGGTCCAGTTTTTCAATCGGGCGTACAGCAGGGCAGCTCTGTCGATAATGCCGGCCGTTTCGTACAGCTGGGCAGCTTCGCTGTAATACTACACAAACAGGAATTTTGAAACGTCGAATTAAATTACATGTGTGTGAAAATTCATTATTTACAATAACAGTTAACTATACAACTTACAATAAACATATCTGGCATAAAACAATAGCTGAATGATTTAAACCCATAGTAACTTGCTGTTAATCGTTTGTAAAACTTCTTTACCAGTAAATGAATTAACTGATATTACTAATGTTATGTGCAGATATAAAGACGTACTAGATTACTTATCATTATACTCGTTATTACACTGTTACATTTTAATATTAATATATCACATACATATAATAAAAATGTGCGAGTGCTCTTATCATTAGACAATATGCCTAAGGACCAACTAACAATTACAACTGTTTATATAAAAAATGGAGTACGAACAATGTGATCTATGTAACTTTAGCTCACGAATTCCAATGTGTAATTACACCGAATAGGTGCATAAGGTAACTTAGATTAAACTAAATCCAATTAGCCTCAATAACGACTTGCTGATTCGGTTAACAACATGATTTTTAATACTAAATTTAACCATTTTAGCGCAAAGACATTTTTCTTGAACTATTAATTCTTATAAAATTTTCACAATTTCAACTCGTCGTATCAGTTCAGCGAGTGATTTATTCTAATTAACTTATTCTAATTAACTTTGCAATACTTATTCTCACTTTAGAATCCTCGAGGATCTGGGCGCATTCTTTGGTCAATTCTCGATTGCCCAGCTGGAGAGTCAAAGCCACTCCCTTTCTGACGTCACCGCTGCCTACAGAACTACGGGCGATACCGAAACGACAGAGGGTCACGTGACGTTCGTCTGACGAATCAGAGGCCAGCGCGCGTTCATAATTCCTTAAGGCGGATACGTAATCTCCCCTACATTCGACATTTCATTAATATTAAATGCTGATTTAACTTGATTGTCAAAACATTATTATACTATTAATAAAAATGTAGAAAATTTAAAGTTTGATTAAGATGATGATAAATTACATGTTTTCCAATTGCTGCGCGTATTCCCTGGCGATGATCCCAATCTTCTGCGGCGCCATCTTCTCAGCCAAACTGAGGGCCTCTTCCCATTTCATGACGTCGGTGAACATCTCCAAGGCAACTTCCGGTTGGGACGAGCTCAAGTAAGCCTCCTGTAGTAAAAAAAAGTCGCTAAAGAACCGTCCATCTACAAACACGGACACCGTCGTCTGATACAGACCTGCGCCTTTTGCAGATTGCCCATAACCATCCACACGTGTCCGCAGAGGAGATTCAGGTCCTCGACGTGGGCTATTTCTTCCAGCGACCAAACTAAGCTGATTTCACCGAGATGCCGGTAAACACGGATTGCTATATATATAATATCGCAAGGTAAAGTAATTGTTAGAGACTGTCAAACAACATTCATAGTAAATTGAACGTATGTTAAAGATAATTAGATACCGAATTCGATATTCAAATCCTCCAGCGCATTGCGAGCAGCGTTCTTCCATTCATCAATGTCCCCAAGAACCAGTCCGAGTTTCCACGCTTCCGAATACCTGCAAATAAACAACAAGCACAAATTACGCCCGTGTCCCGAATATCTTTTATCCATTTTCTTGATAAATTTGTAATATTATTACATTATATAGTTATTAAATTGCAAATGATTTATACATTATATGCAGTTATAATATTTATTACACTGCAATATTAAAATAATAATATATTTTTCAGAATCTTCAATTTCATTTCTAATTCATCCTTGATAGATTTCCGCAGATCTCAATATCCTTTTTTTACATCCAAGAGATAAGCATTAGACGATGGACGCAACGAGGTACTTGTTAGCCCTCGGGTCACATCACACTCGTCCAACCTGGCTAGGGAAACGGCGTTGCGAAAGGCTAGCACCAACTCATCTCGGGTCAGGTTCTCCAGAACGGTTTCCGGCTCCAGTCCCAAATGAGGCACGTTCACCGTGACCACGTTGGCCGAGCTCGTGATTAGGGTTAAATCGGATCCGTGCAGGAGAGATGGCACCTGACTGCTGTGTAATGGAATGCTACACAGCAACGTTATGCAACCACCTGTTTTTTTCAAGAAAAAGCAATCCTGTTTTTATGATTCGGAAGAAGATAAATTTAAACTTCTAAAGAATAAACCTATTTTTCCTGCTGAATTAATATTATAAAATCGTCGTATCTATATCATTGTGCGCATAACAACACTATTAGCTAACACTGATAATAGTTTAATTATTTATTAAATTTAATTAAAAATTAATACTGTTAAATTATATGTTCTTACACGAATAAACGCTATTGATCAAAGGACGAATATAAATAACTGCTAAATTAAATTTCGAAAAGAATGACGTAACGGCAATTAATGAGCTTGTAAACATCCGTACTCCGCTAACGGTAACACTTAATAAACTAATAAACGGTAACAGGTTAAAGGTGAAAATGGCACTAGTGATAATAAATAAGGTTAACTGCTTCACTGTAATTAATTAATTAAATTATTAATGATTATTATATTTCAATCTACTAAAAACAACCAAGTTATCAACTAAAATTGTATCGTGATACTTTCAAAATCAGTTGTTAGAAATTCAGAATAGGTATAGTAATACAGCCAACTCCTGGATTAGGTAATTTTTTAAAAATTAGACTAACTGACTTGACTGTCAGATCGTATACAACTTATTAAGTTGTTACTAGTAAGTAGGTAATAAGGATATTGTCAAGATGGGGACCAGCTGGCAGTATTATGGATCGAGAGTAAGTTGAACCTTGCAGGTAACTTAAAGTTAATGATGTAATAATCTAAGTACCGGTGAGTTTCTCCTTGTGGTGAATGAAAACGTCAATCTGGTCTGATGTCCACGACAGAAAGACGTCCTTGACAGAGCTGCTCGAATCCCACACGATCCCTTGGCTTTGTGGCGGGAAATTGGACACGCGGAGGAGCACTTCTTTCACCTGTACAACATTTTAGCTTCACTGACTACTTGACAAAAGTAGGATTCTTCTAAACATTCGATGGTAACTATTTACAAATCTATTTATTTAACTACGATTAGCTATCTCACATATCATAGACCGTTTAATGCATTTTATTTATTTAAATCCCAAAGCTGATTTCTCGGCTAAGATGGGTTAATCTGCTTTGAATTCCAAATTTACCGGCGAGTATAAATAGCAATATCCTTTGACATCGACGGCCGCTAAAAGCGTTCCCGAAGGATTGGGGTAGATATTCTTCCATCCGGCAGCGTGCCGATACTCGCAGACGAGCTTCCAATCATCCAGCAGAAAGTACGTCAAGTCGCCCATCTGTAGGGTAAATTCCAAATGAGCATCGTCGCAGGAATTGCTGCAAAAAGCGCCTGGGAACACGGGCCAAAATCCCACTTGCATAATACAGGAAACTAGACACTTACGTCAGTGGCATAAATGAGAAAATCCTTGGTCAAACAGTGGCTGACAATCACGGCTGGTGAAGTTTCACGCTGGGGAAACACTCCGCTCTGTTTGTTCTCCGCGTTCTCGTCAATCTGATTGCATTTGTCGAGTAAGAACAACATTTACTTCGTGTGTCTCATCAGCAATATCCTTATTTGATTAATCTTAATGTTTTCTTTGATTTAGTAATTCTACAGCTCGTTCATTCGTTGCTAAATAACTAGAATTTTTCAATTATTTAATTTAATTTTTTTTAATTTTCATTCCTATTCATAGTGTTTTCCCGCCCACGTGTAAACGAATATGCGCATGGTGAAAGAATGCAAAACCAACCGGGTGTACGTAGACTTTGCCATCAATAAGCGCCGCTGCATAATGCTCGTTAATCTGCATCTGCTCGACGGTACCGACGTACTGGGATTGGCGAAATATATCCTTGGTATCGCAGCGGTAAAAGCAGGCCTGGTTATTGAGACCCATGGCCAGGAAACGAGGACTCAGAGCCACAAAATTCGGTTCCAGCTCGCTCTTGATCACGAAATTACCGCTGTTACTCACAACATCATACAGAGTCACCTGCAAACGTCAATATCTGTTCAACGCTAGATAGTCAATGAATGAATACGACTACAATCTTAATACAAACAACAGTAATTTAGAAAAAAACATAATAATAATACTTCTCTTAAGTTGGTAAGAGCTGCAATGGTGCCGTTTAAACTGCACGCGGCAAGTCTGAGGTCCAGACGAGTTAAAAACAAGTATACGTTGCCCGAGGATCCGGTTACGACAATTAGGCGACCTTCTTGGCTCCAGCTGCATGAATCAATACTGGACTCCTCGCCGATGGTGATGACGGACGACGTTTCCTTCAAGTCGTGAAGCTCATGTATCTTTACACTAAACAAAGCAACAAGTAAATTCAATTTACCTTATCAAATTCTTGAATGTTAAGTTAATATTACTGTTAAGAAATTATGTACAATATACGAATAAATATTGTATTTATATCTAAATGTAAAATTTTACAGTTAAGGTATGTTAATCTTACAAAATTATTGACATAAAAAGATAATACACTCATATAATTTCTTAGTGGAAGAACATTCAGTGAAGCCGAGGAGAATTTACCGAAAATAAAAGGAATAAAAAAAAAGTTAAGTGCTTGCCTATTCTCTCCACATGACGCTGCTTTGCCAATGGCCGGACATAAAGCAATACAAGAAATCTTGTCACGATGGTCGCGCACTTGAAATAGTTCTTGTCCAATCTCTTTGATGTGCGTTGATATGGCGATCAGAAAGCCAGCGGAGAATCCCAGCAGAATATAGCCATCACCAAACCAGTGATACGTTGTTATATTGCCATACTTTTGCTGGAAAGCCAGCTCAATGGGATTCTCTGGGTCATTGACGTTGAGCAGCATCAGGGTACGACGTCCGGCTATCAAACTCACCTAAACGGGGGGAAATATAGATCTGTCCGTTACGATTAAGAGAACAGGATTCAGAAATAACTTACGGTGCTGTCTCCAATATGTTCTTCGACTTTCATCTCAGCAAACTGGATTTGTGCGGGTTCTGCTCGCAAGGGTATGGACAGAACCGTGTCACCTTCCAAATTACTGACAGACAGACTTTTATCGTCTGATCCAAGTGCCAGCAGGTTATCGGAACTCCACGCCCCGCACGTTATTCTCTTGCTGTGTTTCCCCAGTATCGGCATCTTTCTCGTCGTGCGGTGATTGTACAGAAGTAGGTTCCCTCGAGCAGTCCCTGTTCGTACATTAGGATTGAACAACGGCAGAATATAGATTAAAGAATTTACCTATAGCAAGAAAAGGACTGGCTACAGCCCACGCGATGAACGTTAAAGCATCCCGCATGCCCGTGTCGACTTTGTCCATCTTTTGGTTGTGCGAATTCCACAACATCAAGACGGGCGTCTTGTCGCTGATGATACCGAGAATTCCATTTTCATGATCCCAAGCCAAACCCGTGCACATGCTGAGTGTCAATTGTTGAGTGAGTTTATGTATTACAGATATAACGCAACTGCTCTGAGAATCATTACCCTGTTAACGGAAGTGTAAACTTCACGTGTCCATACTGATCGTGGATGGCAAGCGTCTCGTCACGTCCCGTCGTGGCCCAAAGCCCGCCTTTGCAGTTTTGCCAGACTATTGTCACAGGCCCATTTCCATGGGGATGTTTCAGGGATACCAGCAACTGCGAAATTATAAATTACTCCTTGATTACGCATTTAAGACTTTTTAATTTAATCGCGTTACCTTCTCCGTGTTAAACTGCATTCTGCTCGATGATATCATACAAGTTCACTTAAAATTGCTGCATGTTACAACTCCTGACGACAATAAATAAAGAAAAGCCTGTGTGGTAGCCACGGTAGCTAAGTAGCAGGTTTAGGACAAAATGCTTTAGCCGTGTCGCTGGGAAACGTAAACAAACAATGAAGCATATTCTAGTTCCAAAAGACCCGCTAGGGGATGAGTTGAAAAGTAATCGTTCTACCCGTGAGATGGTCTTCGGTTCAAATTTGACATGATATCATATCTTCCCGGTGTTTACATCTCATCGGTAAATCGCCTTTGATCAGTTGAAGGAAAGGTTTGTGCTAACGTAACTGTCATTTCGTTATATTTTATACTCGGTACTGCCGCTTGTCCTTGGCTTAAATTGAACGTGATTGGAAACAGCAGCCAGCTTGTTATTCCATATCATATGTCTTGTTGATCCACGGTTGCTGTTCAGTAGGCTGCCT
>JAIQCU010001541.1:0-19158 GCA_022114935.1 Leptestheria dahalacensis
AGATAGATAGATAGGTAGCTAGATAGTTAGATAGGTAGGTAGATAGATAGATAGATAGATAGATAGATAGATAGATAGATAGATAAGATAGATAAGATAGATAATACGCATATACATATGTATATTACTATAAATTAAAATATTAATTAATTTAAGTAATAACCAAGTTTTTTAAATTAACCAGGGTACTGCGTCACAAAGGAGGTCGTCCCGGCTGCCCCCGTCACGAGCGCTACTTGAACCAGCACGGGGTCAAACGTACCGGAGCGGCTTCGTGGGAAGAAGGAGGCAAACAGAAACACGCTCACGTCGATGCCGCCAGCCCCCACGACAAGTGCCCGACTCCACCAACGACGCATGTTCCCAGCGCCGATGCTTCGTTTGCTGCCCAGGGTATGTTTTCAACCTGTTGACCTAGGAATTAAACATCACTAGTTTATTTGATCAATGTATATTTTATGAGTACAAATTATAAACGTGTTAAATAGTTAATTCCTGGAGAAAATGTATCCGTGTGAGATTATGTAAGTGTTGTGATTATGGATATGTGTATATATAGTGTGTAAATCATCAATAAGAAGATATTTATTCACCGGGGTTTGAATATAACCCAGTCGAATTGATTTCAGTACTCTAAATTTCATGATCAACTTGTCAGATTTCACTTTTCAGTCTTTAAGGGTTCATCCTTCAAATATCATAATCTTGGAACATTTGTTTTTATCTTTCAGATTCCTTTTTATCTTGTAAAAAGTACACCAGCGCAGGGTTTACAGGATAGAGAAACAAGATAATGTTTCAGTACGAGTCCAAGTTATCTGTAGAGATAAAAGATTATGATCAGGATTTCAGCTGTCAATCAGTTCTGTTGAAACTCATGCTGGGTTTTTGACACAGAGGGATCGACGTTAACCGGCGCCACCGTAATGCCCGTGAACCTGCTTCCTCCGTTCTGTATGGTCGCTGCTCCCGTGGTTTTTCCTTCATCTGTCTACAGGTGAACAATACAAATCTAAATCTACATAATATATTAATTATATATGATTAATTAATTGTTCTATGCACCATTTCATTATTTATTTATTATTTTTTTCTCCCAATTAAACTGTTTTAGTATTCCTCCCATGGGCCGAAGCGGAGTAGGTAATCCAGTCACCACAGTCACGGTAACCAACTCGCTCCCGGGTGTCATGCCTTCCTATTACTTGCCGTCCGGAACTGCAGCAGCTGGGACACGCTACCCAAACATCATGTCGATGGCTCCCTCAATGATACTTCCGCAGACGGCGGGTGCCGTTCCAGTAGCTCCATACCCTGTCCAGGCGATACCTTGCTACTCGTTGAGCAGCATAGGATCGGGTATCGTCTACCAGCCAGTGGTCATGCCCCCGGTTCTTCTACAACCTGCTATGCTGGTCAATAATAACAGTAACAACCAGCAGCAGATTGAACAAGCCGGTCCCAGAAATCAGCAGCAGCAGCCGGTTATCGCAGAGAACAGCGCAGCAGCAGCAGAAGCAAGTACTTCAGTAGCTGTAAAGAGAGAACCAAATAAAAGTGTTACTGAGCAGCAGCAAGGACACAGCAGCCGGAGAACTAATGCCACCGTCAGTGCAGATACCAGCCGGGGCTGCTCGGTCAGCAGTGGGGGAAGCTTTGTCGGGGACAGCAGCTCAGGGCTGGACCTTTCCATCTCCCCGTCGATACTCGGGAGCAGGTCGAGCACTCAGGCGGGCAGCTCGGAATACAGTGTTCTGTCGAGTAACTCCCAGGTACATTCTAAAGATCAACCATAAACGTAGAAAAAGCTCTAATTACAAGCAGGATTGTGTAATATTACATTTTTTAAGTATCGATGTAATTGATACAGTATAACGAGAAGATGATTAGAATATTTCAAATTGATTTCTTTAGTAGTATTCAAAAGTCTTATCAGTACGATAGTGATATGATGTCGGTACCAATACCAATATTTCGAAGCCAAAAATTTTTTTTGAATTTTGAAAACAGTTTTCCATTTATGTTTTCATTGCTAATTCGTCTAGGCTGGATCCTCAGTCCAGAGCAAGTTAACGAACAGCATGGGGAGCCTTAACGGGCACATGGAACGCCCCGTGGTCCGCAACACTCCGCCGTGGATGCGAACAGTCACCTCAACTCAGGAGTATCTTTTCAAATATCAGGTATATTATTGCAACAGCTAATTACGAAATAAATTTTAATTCGATTTGCAACAAAAATGTTTGATTAAACAGTTAACGAATTCTTGTATGCTAATACCAGAGTTTTTTAAAATGGTATTTGAAAAAAAAAACTTGTATTGATGTTTATAATTGGAATAAAAAATTTATTTATGTTTAACATATAGATTCCAGGACGCGATCTCCAGGAAGTTCTGGAACAGGACCGTGCCCGCCTGCAGTTTCTGGAGCAGCCGACGCTGCTGGACGACCAGCTGCAGCAGCTGATGAGCGAAATGGCGGCCGAGAATCAGCGAGGTCTCGGTTGGGATGAAACGGAAACGACTGCCTCTTCCAGTGGAACAGACGACAACGGTCAGAATCGAGGCACCTTGTCGAACCGAGTCAGGAATTCTCAGTTTATGAATACCCTCATTTACGAGGAAAACGCCCCGCTGCCACCGCCCACCTCGACGTCATAGATTTTAACCATTTGTTCTCTTTTCATAAGAATGTCTCCAGTGTGCAACGTTACCGCTATCATTGTTCCATACCTCACCGTTTCCGTATATCGTGGAAAAATACCACTTTGCATCTCCCCCGATGATGGCCGTTCCACACGACTCGCAAAACATTTTTGAATCCTCGTCTGAAGAAATGTAGAATGTGCAAAAACCTTTGTAGTAAAATAAAAGGAAAAGAAGTCCTAGCTGTATCGGGACCGAAGAGGAACGCAGTCACCATAACACTTTCTCATAACTCGACATTATTAGTTATTTGAACCACTTCTGGCAAATTAAGACATAGGTGGACAGATAAACAAAAGGGATAGATAGACATGTATGTAGCAGAAATGGATACTTGAATAAGATAGATGGATGGATAGATATAGACAGACCGTCACAATGGGTTGTACAAAGATCTTAACGTATTAAAAATTGTAAATTGATGAATTACAGTATTTCGTCAACTTCTCGATGCGGTCTAAACCATCAGCACATCTTTCCTACACATTCACGTGGAATTCACAGAGGACAAGACAAGGTTCGCTGCCCAAAAATGTGTATTTGAAATGTCACAGATGTAGACTCAAGTCATGATTTGATCATGAAAGTGCACCAGTGCGTGTACAGATAACATAATAGGATTTCTACGACCAGTATTACTGCATAACCAAATCTCTATATTGTTTTCTTTTTCTTGAGCACTTAAGCGATGACTGGTTCCCCGCAGTTATTTACTTGGTTCCGTACTTGGCGGCGAGCTCTTCAGCTTTGTTGATGTACTGCTCCTTGGCGTCGTCCGAAGAGAGGCCCTTCTTGGATTCCCAGGCGTCCCACTTGGCCTTGCCCTTAAAGTCGAGCATTCCCGGGCGAGCTGCGGGGGAGAAAAAACGAAATATATTTGAAGCAAAATGAGAAAACGTCATGCGACGGATTCACTCTTACTTGTATTGTTGTCGCCTACAGTGGCCTGCTTAAAGAGCGCGTAAATCTCCTTCAGTTCCTCGTCAGTCGGGCGTGCGACCAGGTTCTTGATGTCCTCGGCAGCTTTGTTGAATCTCTAATGAGAAGATCGATCAGTTGGAAATCATCCATATCTATACATTCAATATTAGCCATACAGCATATTCAATACTCTACTCTCCCTGTTCAATACCTTTAGTTTAGAATAACTGTAAAGGTTGAATTTTAAGCAAGTAACCTGTTTACCTCGTCCAAAGACATTTTACTGTTATTAAAGGGGAATCGGCAGCTACGTCCGCAAGTTAAGGCAGCAAATCAGTGACTGAACTTTAGCCAACGACTACCTCCCTGGTTTTGATGTTTTATGCAAATTTATTGATTCCACCAGCACCACCAGGAAAGCGGACGTGACGTGTCACTCAATGCCACCTAGCGGTTTCCGGACCAAATGAAAACCGCGGATTGGTAAAATGGAAATAACGAAAAAAAGTTTTAGGAACAAGTTTGTTTTTCTATTTCAGTTGTGTTTCTTTTTTCTTCTCATCTTAAAAGACCCATCAATTTAAATGGCAGATTTTGGAATTGTACATATTTCAAACATTGAAAAAGGCACGGACGAATTACGGGTCTGCTGAAGAACGGTATAAAACTTAAAAAAGGGGAACACCTCATTAAAAAAAGGGAGAAAGAATGAGAAAACTGAAGTCAATTCAGTAAAATCTGATTTTTGTTTTCAAAGAACGAGCCAGTTGATGTCCCAAACAACGAGATAGGTTTGGGCAAAGCTCAGGTCATCTGTTCACATGTCCACCTCTTTTCTGGAAAATTCAAAAAAAGAAAAGAACGGGAGTTAGCTGAAGTACAGAGCACGAACAGAGTAGACAACTTACACTTAGCGGCGGCCGCTAGACGCGGGGAAGTACGCTTCGGTCCCTCGCTAACGGCCTTCTTGGTTTTGGCCGCCCGTCCCCTCTTCTTC
Source organism: Leptestheria dahalacensis (assembly GCA_022114935.1). NCBI lineage: Eukaryota > Metazoa > Arthropoda > Branchiopoda > Diplostraca > Leptestheriidae > Leptestheria > Leptestheria dahalacensis. The sequence continues at coordinate 4,626 of JAIQCU010001541.1, forward strand.
TTCTCCACGGGTTCTTCCACCTCCTTCTGTTCCTCAGCCGCCGCGCTGTCCTTGGCTTTCCGTCCTCTACAAACATTTCAGCTTCAATTAGCGATCAGACTCTAAAACGTTGAGACAAAACATTTCACCGTTTCGGAGCGGGCTGTTCTTTCTCTTTCGGCTGCTCTTGTGTCTTTTCCTGCGGTGCGTCCTCCTTCACGCCGTTCTTCTCCTCTTCATTGGGTTTCGGCTCCTCGGCGGCCTTCTTCTTCCCCCGTCCCGCTGCCTTCTTCGGTTCTTCTTCTGCAACAAAGATTCGCGACTGGATGAGTCCGTTTCTTACATTTGTTTTTCAAGCACTGACTTGATAAAGTTATCGTTTATTTGCTAATATGTAATGTTAGATGATTACTCTTTTCCTCCTCTTGAGGCTTGGTCTCAGCTGCGGGGGTTTCCTCGGTTTTGGCGGGCTCCTTTTCAACTGTTTCCTCGGCTTGTTCGGCGGGCTTGTCCTCCTTCACTTCGGTAGCCGGGGCGTCCGCATTTGGTTGTTCTTCGACGTTATTCTTTTCAACTTCAGCGGTTTTCTTGGCCGCGGCTTTAGTTGTTTTCTTAGGGGGTGCCATTTTTACGTCGAGATATGTCAGGCGATGGGGAGCAAAGACGCGCTCAATTCGAAGTTCAACGTGGAAGCGTTGGTGCGTGCGAGAGCGCCAATAGCTTTATGCCAATCGATCTCGTGCCTTGTTAGCCCTCTACAATAACAAAAATGGCGGGAAAAATGGCGCCAAAACTTTTTTCGATGGAATAAATATACTTTCACGTCGAATTTCAAACCGCAAAATATCTTTAACTTATAATTTATGAATAAACGACGAAAATATATATTAATCTACACTTTTAAAAATTAAAACTATCACATCAGATTCAATTTAGTTCTCATTCCCGCTGCTCGGGGCGCTAGATATCGTCATGTTTGACTGGAGTCACATTACAGACCCCACAAAATAGTTCAGTGGTTATAAATTACGAACAGAAGATGAGAAATCAGTATAAAGAATAACATTTCAGAATTAAGTTCATGATATTGAATTCAACATTTCCAACCGCTAGGTGGCGACAAGATACTTTTTTGCAGACCAGTAATAAATACACTTTACGTCAAATCCTAAAATATTGTCATCTTAAGTTGCCATCAGTAGGTAAAAGAAATTATATGCAAATTCAGGAAAGAAACTTTGTCAGCAAATTGATTTTAGTTTCAATTTTGTCCACCAGGTGCCGCTATGAAACTTCTATATTTCGCAAACCAAGTTTTTTCCCCATATATCGTTTTTTCTTTAGTTAACCGAGTATTTGCCACTACGTAACAGTTTCGGCAAAATTCAGCAAATGTCCAGGACAATAATATCCATGTTTTAAATAAGAGAGGAAAAAAGAAACGATGGGACGAGCTGGATCGCGTGTGCCACTATGTATATACACAAGCCATTGTGTCAGCGACTTTTTCAGTTGTTTATGTCGTAAAAGGAGCGCGAGGCACATAGTAAATCAATCATTTTGTCACGCTGATCGATATCTTAGCGCTGCAGCCAGCCAGCGAGGTAGAGAGAGAGAAGGGGCCAAAATAAAAAAGAAAAAGGAAAACTGGTCCGGTCTGGTCCAGTCCCAAGTCTCTGTAGGTTCAGCTGCACCGAGAGAGAGAGAGATAGCCGTCTCGGAGGAATGGGAAAGGGGGCGCCATTCGAATTGGGGACTCTCGTCAATGGCCGCTGCGCGCGCACTCAGCACAAATTTCTGGGTTAATCTTCTCCTCTCCAACTCTTTTGGCCTCCAAGCAGGAAGCTCGGGATAAAAGGAGAGCGGACCAGCATATTTTTACTGGCTTTATTTAGCGCACATGTTTAATTCATGCTTGTAAAATGTCGGGAAAAAACTACCCTTTTCAAATAAAACACGGGGGGGGGAAGCGTAGAAAGAAGCCCGTCCTAAATTTCGGACAGTGTATAGCCCGCAGCTGATGCGGCGTGCGGATATCGACTACCCGGGACGCGATTCGCGCTCCATTGGGTTTGAGTCTCGTCGAGTCAAAAGTTGACTCTGCCTAAACTCGACTCGACACGTGACATCACTCTAGATGCTACATAGCGTCGAGATGGAAAACGTCTCAGGGCATCTGGGCATTGTGATGAGCAAGTTAACTCGATACACAGATCCGGAGCTAAGTTAGCCACGGGCTATATTAAACCGGTTCTCTTTCGAAAATTCCCCTCTGGCCCCGTGCCAAAGTTGCCCGGCAGGCGCTCGTAAGAAACTTCCCCAGCGTTCTCTTACACAGAAACCGCAGTGCTTCCACGCATACTCAAGGCCCCTTAGAGTCAACGTCTACCCCCTTAAACCTTCTCTGTTATACTGATCACAGTTAACTTTACCTGACATCAAATTACCGTCGTCATTCTAATTTCAGAGTCATCTTTAACTTTTAAGGCACAGGTTTGATTTAGCCTTAATAACATTTGAAAAGAAAGAAAAAAGAATAAGAAGTAAAGTAAAGGTAAAGTGGAAAGACTGGTAAGAAAAGCCCACGCTTTCCTGACGTGCTAGACGGCTACGAGCCAGCCGAAAGCCCGGAGACAGCGGAATAACTTGATAAAGGCGCCGCCATAAGAGAACCGTTCAGTGGCTGTAGTGCAACCAGCTCATTCCAGCCACCGCTGGGGGTTGTGCACCGATTGAACCATCGCTTCGTAAACCCTAGGTGATCTCCTCGGCATATTTTAGGAACTGAGATGATTAAGTCGCAGCTTTTGGAATGAAACACCTTGGCAATGTTTCTGCCTTGCATACTTTTGCAATGTCAAGCTCACCTAGGTTATCCATATTAACTTTCAGATTAACCAGGATATAAAACTTACCTGAAATGAACGTCTAAGTGAGAACTGTATACATATAAATATAGTTATATGCATATACTGCCAAGCTCACCTAGGTTATCCATATTAACTTTCATATTAACCAAACGTTTACAAGAGTCATCCGGGTTTCACCATGAACTGATTGTTCTCAAAAGTGAGATTTTGTTTACTGCCAAGCTCACCTGGGTTTTCCATATTACGCTTATGAGTAATGAGCGGGAGTGCCAAACTCGCCTGGGGTTTAGAAGGTTTTTTATACGGTTTATAGGCCGGTACTTTGTTCTTGCGTGCGGTATGATCATTAGCTTAAAAAAAGGCTCGTAAATTCTATTTTCTAATTTTCGTTTTGCATGGCGGCCTGAATATGTAAGTTGTATTTTAGAAATCGTATGTGTCCTATAGGGATATACACTGGGTGTGAATTAGTCAGGATGAATGGGATATTTGGAGATACGATTGGGACGCAGGCTAAAAAGAGCGCGTTTCACCATGAACGTCGACGTCATTCGGCCATCGCCAAAATAGAACTCTGGCTACTGTACCCTTTTACATTTCATATTTGATCACGCTTTCTTCATTAGTAATCTCACTCTTTTTAACCCAGTCTCGGGTTTTCAATTACACGATCTCCATGTTGAAAAAAAACTGAAAATGTTAAATTAAAAGGCCACTGTTTTGCCGTTATAGCTTCAAGGTATGTCGGAATAGCCAATAATTGAAAGCTATTTTAAATAAGATCAATACAGACATGCTTTGGTGTTCTTTTTGACGGAATTCCGGCGCGCCTCAGGGCTAAAGGGGGCCACTATTAGCATCACTTTAACTGTATCTCATTTGGATCTTTAAATTACATATTTGCAGTCAAAGAAACTATTTTATAATTATACATACGTGGTACCTAAAGCTGGAAATAATCCTATTTCCAGACTAAAAAAAGAAGTAAAAAATTTAATTTTGTACTCATGTAAAGTAACCGGTAATCGTCTAGATACATGCGGATCCGATCGACCAGAACCAAACAAGAATGAGGTGCCCAGTATTTTCAATAGAAGCCATGTAACCATTAAGAGATTACGAAACACAGATTTTCTAATTTTTTTACGATAAAAATAAACTAATTTTGTACTCGTGTAAGGTAACCGGTAACCGTCTGGACGAATCCGGATCCGATCGACCAGAAACGAACAAGGGCGAGCGCTCAGTGTTTCCAAACCGAAGCAAGGCCACCGCTTACAGATAATGCAATTTCTGATACTTTAAAACACATTCTAGGTTAAATTACATAACGGTTATCACAATGATTTATCCCTTAAGTAGATAATGAAGAACTAGTGGTGAATGGTTAGGTCGTTATTGAAGAATAGGACTCGGAGGATGGATTGTGGAAACACTGGTGAAGTCAGCGACGAGACACAGCCAACGGCTATGGTGCCGGTGCAGCCGGCAGACGTGAGTAAGCGATCAAGGTGAGAAGGTCGTGTCTTGGAGACCGTCTGGAATGTGGTCGTGTCCGTTTCTTTTTGTCAACACAGCGCGTGTTATTCTCTAAATACAGTTGGAAAGCAAGAGAATCCATTCTCTGTCACTGGGATTACATTAGAATATAAGGACGAAAACGTTGAAGTTCTGGTTTTATACTATCCAGTTGAGTTGCCGTTGTTGTTGTTTACGGGACTACTCTCTCTTTGGCAACGGCCCCGGTTGGAAAGTCTGTCGTCCAAAAAGAAGGAAAAAAAACAACGAAAAACGAGAGGAACAAAATAAGACCCCGGACTGTCGCGGGTTATCGGGAACGTGGTCGGCGCCAAAGCCCTAAAGAAGACTGGTTTTGCCGCCATTTTCGTTTCAGCGTTTTTGGCTCTGGAGTTTCATTTCACCGTCCCCGGCTTGAGCTCGAACGGTTGACGAAGAGAAAACGCAATCGTGAAATATGTGCGAGTAATTCTTCTCCTTGCCTTATTTGCACCCGTGAAGAAGAGAAATACTCATGGAACCGAGTGGAACTAGCATACACCTGAAAAAGGTGCTAAGGTCCTATCAGTCTGCTGCTTCCTCAAGGTAAAAACTTATAACTTTTCTGTTGTCTTCTGTTACATCTTGTATATAGAAGCTGACTTTGAAGCTGACTGCGAAGTAGACTCTGAAGTTGATTGTCAAGTTGAGCTCAGCGTTAATTTCGAAGCAAGTTTGCTAGTGTGGCTGGTTATTTTGAGATTGAGGTGATATTAGAACATGATCACTTCGTCGACTTCGAAGTTGACTCATAAGTTGACTCAGAAGCTGTCTTAATTACAAAAAAGTGATTGTATTTTGAGAGTCATTTAATTGTAGTGGGGATTAGAGTTTAACATTTACAGTGAAGTTGTTTTAAAAGTCGACTTTGAAGTTGACTGCGAAGTTGACAATGGAAGCAAGCGTGGATAGTGGATGGTTATGTTAAGATGGGACTAGAACATGATCACAGGATACTGGTCGACTTGGAAGTCGACTTTGAAGTTGACTTAGAAGTCGACTTGGAAAAGTGTCTGGCTTGTGTCAACTTGAGATAATGGAAATCAGGTTTCAAGCCGACTTGGAAGTCAGCTAAGAAGTCGGGTTAGTTTAGAACCAATTCTGCTAATCTAGATAGTTATGTTGAGATGATGTTAGAACATGGTTAGAGGATATTGGTTATTGGTCGACTTGGAAATTGACTTCAGACTCGACTTTAAAAGTTGACTTACTGAGAAGCTTACTTGGGAAAGTGTGTATTCCGAGGATCATCTTTAGGCTTTGGTAATAAGGGTTTAAGCTGACTTGGATTTGACTTTAAAGTCGACTTGAATGTTGACCTTGGAGTCGATTTCAAAGTGTACTTATTTGTCAGATTGTTGAGGTTTCAACCTCGTTATTATAATCATTGTTAAATCTGTTATAATGTTATAAGACTCGATGCTAATACAATAATAACGAAATTAACCTAATACGAATTATTTTTGCAATGATCGATGAATAGTATATTTCATGCAAGTCGACTTTCAAGTTGAACTACGTAGTTCGACACGTAGTTGTTTGCGTGCACATCTCTGTAGTCACGTAGAACGAGTTGTTGAAACGCCGTCCTTGATTGGCAGAATCGAAAAAACGACTTCAAAAGTAGAGAAGTAGAAAGTTGTGTCTCTGTAGTCGACTTTCAAGTATGCTCGCCATGCATCTTTCGCAACCGTCGTCGACGAGACGTTCCCTTTCAACCCAAAGTTTGAATGGAACTTCAACGACCATATTCTGTTCTAGGAACGTGCAAAGTTGACTCTGAAGTTGGCTTGGAAATCGTTTTTAAAGCTAACTACGAAGTCAACTTATGAATGTGATAATGACCCAATGCTTGTGTTAGAAGTCAACTTAAAGAGTAGATTTTTGAAGTTGACTTTGAAGTTGTCTTTAAAGTTTAACTATGAAGTTAGCTATATGATACTTAAAATCAGTCATGTTCCAATAACCTAATGAATAAGTTAGAAGAAGTTAACTTGAGGCGATTTTTAAAGTTGACTTTGAAGCTGACTTTGAAGTTGACTCACAGGTACAGTGTCTTCCGCCTTGCTCAGATAAACATGTCAAAACGTCATCCCTAGGGAAGGAATCTAAAACTCGACCTTGAAGTCCACTAAAGAGTCGACTTGGGAGTTGACTTTCGAGTTACAGGTTGCATGTCTAGTCTCGGTTCGTCTGTTTACAGATCAAAGTGTCAAAGCGTTATCCAGAATCAACGATTTGGAAAAACGAATGGGAATTTGATCAAGTTGACTTCCAAGGTGACTGTGTAGTTGACTTGCAAGTAATTTTTCCTAATTTGCCTTTCTGTAAGTCTGTCTGAAGATTTTCAATTATCCCCACCGAAGTCGACTTTATAGTTGGTTTTCGAGCCGATTTTGTGCTTGACTTTGTAGTTGACTGTGTAGTCAACTTCGAAATGATTTTTTTTGCCGACTCGACTGTTCGTTTCTTATTTGCAGGATTTCCGATGTCTGATGTAAAGTCAACTTGTATCTGAATATAAAGCCGACTTTGTAGTTGACCTTGTAATTGACTTCGAATCAAGTTTCGTCGAGTTCGACTTGGTAATCAAAGATTCCCTATAGTGCTTTGATCGAAGTCGACGTTGTTTCTGTCGAATCGATTTTTACTTGAAGTTTCCATCCTCGTTTCTCAACATAGTTGACTTAGAAGTCGATTTCAGAGTCGAACTCAACCTTGCATTGGCCCGTAATTCACAACTTACAAAATCTTACTTTTAATTGCAATTAAATGAAACGTAATAAGTAATATGCCCAAGGTTATAAATAACAAGAGTGAATTTAACCCAAGTACAGTTAATTACAATGCGATTAGTGGAGTATCCGAATTAACCCTGAATTCGTTTTGTCACTCGAACTATAGTCTGTCAGGTCCGAATGCGATTCTGTCAGCGTACAGCTTGCCTGCAGGATGCGTGGAGGAAGGATCGATGGGTGCGGATTCGAAACCGCGGATGGCCGACGAGTTCCAAACGCTCAAACTGAAACGCCACAAGAGTCAGCGGGAGATTCATCCGCCCATCCTGACGGCGGCGGATCAATCCTGGACCGAGTGGAGTGAGACTCTCCTCGAGGGGCAGCCCATCGCCTGTTTTGTCGTCGGTGGCGAGAAACGACTATGTCTTCCTCAAGTACCATTCTCCTCTCTATAGTCTCATTCATTAGAAATCCAACACTTGGTGACATCAACTTTAAAATGTCTAATAATAATTAATTTGCAAAATTAATTAAGTTTAAAAAATTCAATCACACGGACAGAATCGACTGCGGGTTAATTTTAATATTTTGTGTTAAAGGTGATGAACAGCGTGCTGGGCCAATTCCACATCAGCGAGATCAACGCCGCCTGCGATGAACTGCACATCTACTGCTCACTGTGCAGCCCCAAGCAGCTGGAGATGCTCAAAACAGCCGCCATCCTACCCCGCACGGCTCCCTCGTGCGGACTGATCACCATGACCGATGCGCAGAGGCTGTGCAGCCTGCTCTTGAGGACTCCCAATAGGATTACCAACAGGTATTGCTAATATCGAGGATTTGTACTAAATATTAGATTTTAATTACAATTATATTAGAATTAGATATTAGATCTGAACCTTAAGAATCTCAAGATTCTTAAGGTCAGACGTTAACCGTATAACGGACAGGTGCTGGCTGCTTCCGGTTGTGTTGAAATCGTATGGATTAACGTCTTAGCCGAGTCTTGCTTTAGCCGATCTAAGAGAATGGTGCTGATTAGATGAAACGTATGAAACTGGCAAGTTTAATTCATAATGTGGAATTGTAATTAACTTAATTGGATTAGATTGCGGTCAAATGGGTCTTACAACGTTTCCGACCGGATATGTTGATTATCCGCTTATTGTTGATTAACATTGTCTGAATGTTTTGACACAGAGGAATGCAATCAACAGGTTTTTTTCTCTGTTGCATATATTCCATGTAACTGTGTATCGTTCGTCCAGAAAAAAGAGGAGAATGTCATTTTTGTGAATTGCCAAAGAATCATGGCGGTTAAAGTTTTCCAAGACGTTGAGCCGTTTTAACGAGACCGCGTTACGCGGATTATTGACACAATTCCAACTGAATGCATTGTTCGATGTTGTAATTTTTTTCCCGGCTCCCGATTCCGATATCGGGAAAAGATAGTTGGATTTTTTTGTTTGGAAAATGTCGTACTTTTCTAGTGGTTACGTTGAACAGAAAGGTTATAAATTAAATTTGAAGTGATTGAAATTAACGTTTTCTATGGAGAAATACAATTTGAAAATTCAAAATGGTATAAATTAGAATGTAATTGAATTTTGTTGAGATTTTGTTTGGTTAAAATTATTGTAATTAAAGTGATTATACGTCATGATGATGATTGACTTAATTAGCGCCGTACATTTTAAATTCATTGATATTACTATTATTCGTGTTATTTTAATTAGATTAACATCACTGTAATATTATTCTTGGAAACATTACAAAAATTAATTTTTAATTTGCCATTTTTGATGATCCTCATAATATAATCAAATCGTAATTACGTTTCTTATTAACATTCCTATAGTGATATTTTTAGTAGATCAACATCATTTTAACATTATACTTTAAAAATCATAAACTTAATTTTAATTTGTTATAATGTATCATCATTATATAAGAATAAGTAATTGACATGTACCGTTAAGTGAGGCTAAAAAACGGGTTAATTCGACAACTTGTAGGATTCTTATTGTCCCGGTTAAATCATACGCACACCAGTAACACTAATCATAATTAAATTACTATCAGTTCAATTAGGAAAATTAATACGAATTATCCATGAAATACTACAGCCAGTTCGACTTTCATATATTTTTGAAAAACAGGCATTCAATGACGATTAATAATAACATTATTATATAACAACAATCAATATTAACTGGTTTATTATTATCCAACAGTTCGACGGGAGTGAAAGGCGACGCCCTGCAGCACGGCTGGTTCCGCGTCTACCACGAGTGCTTCGGCAAGTGCGAGGGCGTCTGCAAACCCGAGCTGTACGAGAGCAGCACAGCAGCGTGCATCGAGTGCGCCGACTGCGGCCTGCTGCTGGCGCCGCAGCATTTCGTCAGTCACGCCCACCGCGGCCTGGAGAAGCGCACCTGCCACTGGGGCTTCGACGCGCACGCCTGGAGGGCCTACCTGCTGCTGGCCCGCAGGCAGACCGGCTACGAGCTGCTCCTCCGCCAGCTCGACAAGTTTAAGGCCAAGTTTGCTGCGGCCGAAGCCCATGGAGTTCCGGCCAAACGCAAACAGAAGGTTAGATTTGACGTTCATTGTAACATGTTCGTTAATTGTATTTAACTTAAATCTAATCCTGTATTTTTATTTCGAAAGTATATTTAATTAAATAACTAAGATTACCTTAAAGGGAAACGAAAGGTAATTTGATGTTAATTGGAATTATCATTAAATTGATTACATTTAGGTCTGAAATTTTCTGTTATCATACTTTTACTTTTTATATTTGATTTCTTACATTGAAGTCGTCTGTTGAGATAACTATAATTAAATAACAGTAGTTTAATTCATTAAATTTTACAAGTTCGTTTTATTGCTATTACTACTAGAATTTAAGATTAACATTTATCCAAGTTAAATATTATGATCATCGATGTAGTTGATAGATAACAAGTTTGAATTAGTTAGATTAATAGTTAATGGGTTCGTAGTTAAGTTGTTACTTAAGAGTTTTACGTGAATTAATATCGTGATCAAAGCCTAGTGCCAAGTTCCATAGTTGTTCCCCTGTTGTTCCACTTTTGTTCCACATTGTTCCACAGTCAGGTGGAGAAATTTAACGAGATTCTTTATGAGAAAAGAGTTCCTTTATAAGAGAGCCATTGATGACGTAATGATTCAATTCCTTCATAGAGACTTCTAATGAGTCAGTTTAACGATTCTTGCCTTGACGAGTGAGTGAATCCCATCGCATTTTATGTCCAAATGACTCAATTTTTTGCTGAATCGCTTCCCATAACTTCTTCCTCAAGAATGACTCAATGGTCAATCTGTCACTACAACGCCATAGTTCCCGTGACTCAATTCCGTCACTGACAGTTTCAGTGACTCAGTAATCGATAAACACCATCGTTTTTCTTCAGCATGACTCAGTTTAAAGGTCTGTTGTGCCTACTGTAACTCAGTTCCCTCATCGACGTCTCAAGTGACCCACTTGATCTTAACAGCGATTTATTTCTTCACGGATCAATGGATTCCGTCATTTGTTCAAGAATGACTCAATCTCGGTGGTTCCAATGATTCAGTTCCGTCATTGATGAGTCACCCACGTGATACACTTGATTTCCCCAGCGATTTCTTAGTTCACCGACCAATGAATTCCGTCATTTGTTCAAGAATGACTCAATTTCACTGGCTCCAATGACTCAATTCCGTCATCGACCCATTCAAGTGACGCACTTGATTTCCCCCAGCGATTTCTTAGTCACCGAATAGTTGACCCGTCATTTGTCCAAGAATGTCTCTAATTCCACTGGTTCCAATGACTCAATTCCGTCATTGATGAGTCACTCATATAACACAGCCGTCTTCCCCCTTGAAGAGACAGATTCAACAGCGCTGGTGCAAAAACAAATCACAAGTTGGAAAGGGGATGGTTTGGACGCAATAAAAACGAGCCGGGGTTGTAAAAAATCACAATTGGCGATCTCGTCGTAAAGGATATCGTAAAGGCCAAAGAGAAAGGGGTAGGGGGAGCGCGGTGATTCTCTAGAGTGATTCTCAGAATGATTCTCTTTATATCTCGACGGGAATCTCTTGAAAACAATCGATATGGAAGTCGCCTTTGTTTGGGTCTTTTGCAAACAGTGAGGGTTTGGACGATATATCATGTCGGGTATCAAAACATTGATGTATTTGATATATCAAACCTTCTTACTGATTATATCGTGATGAATATCATATTCAACACAAACGACATATCGATATATCAGATTATGTTGGCCATATATCAAGTACGATATCAGGAAATATCTCATAATGATATTCGACATTTCGATATGGAATCTTGGGTTGGACAGGTCATGCCAGAATATCAAACTATCGATATATCAGAAACAAAATGATTCTTTATAATTTCGTAAATATCGATATTGCATGTGCGAGTTATTGATTGTATCCAAAGATATCGATATTTTGATATGAATCTAGGGTTGGACATACCAGGTCGTGCCAGAATATCAAACTATCGATATATCAGAAACATATGATTTCAGTATAATTTCTTAAATATCGATATTGCACGTGCGAGTTGTTGATTTTATCAATAGATATCGTTATATCGATATATCAGACTAATTTGCCCCTGTATCAAGTATACTATCAAAAAAAAAGCTTCGAAATAAAGATATCGATATTTCGATATGGAATCTTGGGTTAGACAGGTCATGCCGGAATATCAAACTATATCGATATATCAGAAACGTATGATTTCAGAATAACTTCTTAAATATCGATATTGCACGTACGAACTGTTGATCTTATCCAAAGATATCGTTTGAAAGACAGGACTGGAAGACATTTCAAATTCATATTAGATATCATATCGACCATCCTATCAACGCTATCGTTTAACCAGTATCAACATTTTCTTGTATGACGATATATCAGATCTCAGATATCGATATGGGATTCCAACAACCCTCCATTTCGAGAGGGGGGAGGGTTGATATCGGATAAAGGTGTCCCTGGCACAAGTAACCAATTCTGCGAAAGAAGGTCCAAGAATGGCGAATAGGGGAGGATCAACGTGGAAACTGGTCCTTTCCCCTTTGTTGCTTTTGGCAAAAGTCTCGGGGTTCTGGTAATTTGGGTCCCCCCCTGCCCCCCCCCCTCACCCGGGGTTTGCCAAGAAATATTTGGCCAATTTCGGGGAATTTTATGTGCACAAGCGGACTTTCGGCGAAAACTCGTAAAACGTCAGCGAAATGCCCACACCGTCGCACCGACTATACCCTCCATGGATTACTTTATTTAAAATATTTTTTTCCTGTTGGTTTTTTATATTGTTTTTGGAATTTATTATTTTCGGTTGTGTTTGTTATTTTGGTATTTTTTATTATTTTTTAGGGGGGAGGCAGGTGAAAGGTGGGGGGGCTGTTTAAGGTGAAGATTGACGTCTTGTTACCATGGTGACGGAATTCTTGAATTGGTTTGCATTTTAATTTTTGGCGAGAATGAGAAAATGAAGGGATTTATTGGTAATATTTATTATATTAATTATTCATGATTACACATTATGTATAAGAATATGTATATATATGTTAAACTTAAAGTATATTAAGATTAAATTGATAATTTTATCGTAATTTTAAGAATCAAATGAATACTGTTGGATGATGAATGCTCGCGAGCTCGTTGCCATGACGACGGGGTATTCACGTAAATATTCATTGAAAAAAATGGCCGCGCGTGTAGATCTTCTTTCTTGATAAATTACTCTGTGAACTGGTTACCATGGCAACGGATTCCCATTAAATGTTGAATATTTTTACTCGCGTTTTCAACCCCTCGTGGAGTGGGAGCGGTGGGAGCCTTGGTTACCATGACAACGGAATTTTTACGTGAAATATTAAAAAGTTCCGTTCTGCCGTATTGGAACTCGTTATTGATTTCGTGTTTTCCCGGGATAATTGGTTACCATGGCAACGATCTTAATTATAAAGTATTAGGAATGAATATTAGATTTGTATTTGTAAATGATCGTCTTTCATTAAACTGTGTGAAATGTTAGTTTATTCAATTCCTGCAGTTTGTTACGCTGTTAACGTTAATTGGAATATGATCAAAGTTGTTAAGATCGATTAAAATTCTCTATCTAATCAAACTTGCACTTGATTCAGTGTTGAAATTAATGTTGAATTCCCTGTTAATTATTAATAATAGTTAAGTCCTGTTTGAATTGATTAATCTGTGGTGATCGTGTATCTTAAGTGAATTAGAATTTGGTGAAAATGCAGTCTGTGAATTTTAATTCAACTGAAAATCGAATTGATTTCGCATTTATCAGAATTTTATCTAATTACTTTAAAATCGATGACACTATTTTATTACAAATATATTTTAGTGATAATAGTTCGATTAACTTTCAATGAATTAAAACTTGCAAAGCTAGATTAGAGTAGATAGCTATACATTTGAGACATTGACATTATCAGATCCCAACCGGCCCCAGAACCCAACTGATGTGGGTACATTAGATGGACAGGTGCATTAGTTAGATAGTTAGACAGACAGACAGACAGACAGATAGATAGATAGATAAAGAGATAGATAGATAAAATAAGGAGATAGATAGAAAAATAAAGAGATAGATGGATAGATATGTAGATAGATAGATAGATAGATAGATACATAGATAGATAGACTCGTAGATAACAAGACAGATAGACACTCCGATAGATATATAGGTAGATAGATAGATTCGTAGATAAGAAGACAAATAGATACTCCGATAGATATATAGGTAGGTAGATAGATAGATTAGATAGATAGATAGATATAGATAGATAGATAGATAAAAAGGTGAGGTTCTGTGGCCGGTTGGGATATATAGGTAGATAGATAAATAGATAGGTAGATTCGTAGATAAGAAGACACGTAGACATTGATAGATATATAGGTAGATAGCTAAATAGATAGATAGATTCGTAGATTAGAAGAAATAAACACTCCGGTAGATATATAGGTAGATAGATAGATAGATAGATAAAAGGTGAGGTTCTGTGGCCGGTTGGGATCTGATAATAAGCGACCCGGAATCTTACGATTATACATAAAGGAGTCCTGTTGGGTTGTTACGTAACTAGTGGCGTGATGTAAGATTATAGTTTTAAAAAGAATGGGTAGTTGGGTGATTTAGAAACAAGTGATATTAAAATAAAATTAATTGAAAATGGGAGAGAAACCAGCGAGGAGTAAAATTTTTTGGGATTTTATTTTTAAAATAAAAACAAAACTGTTGAAGAAGAATTTATTTTAAACAAAAAAAGAAAAGAAATATAAAAGAAGAAGCGAATTCTTTGAGAGTCATGCTCG
>JAIQCU010001542.1:0-19289 GCA_022114935.1 Leptestheria dahalacensis
AACGTAGTTTACATTAAATTTTTGAATACCTAATGCCACTTTAACTGAAATCTACGATACCTATATACAGTTGGTGGTTCTATAAACAAAGAATCTATCTTTAGCCTCATTCTAAGAATCCTCAAAGATGATTAAGTGTCAATTTACTAGCTTCTTATCCTCAATCAGATTAAAACTCTTAACTATTAAGCATCTAATGCAGTTATAACAAGGCGAGATATACTTTACGGTACAAACAAAACAGAAACACAAATAGATCAGATAAGCTATTAAGTTAATGACGATCTATTTGAATTCAGGAGGTTAAGTTCAGCACATGATGCAGTTAACAAGACTATGGCAGTGTCCATATACATACAAGTCAATAAGTTTTAACGTCATAATACGGATTAGTAAACATCAAACTAAAACGACATTCGTCAATCAAATCTAATCGAGTTATCATCAGTCTAATAAGCTCTTTGGATTCAGGTTTGGTTCAGCAACCGCCGGGCTCGCCTGCGCAAGCAGCTCTCCTCTTCCAGTTCTTCCGGCGGTCCTTCCGGACCATCTTACGGTTCCATCCCTTCCATGGGCGTCTCCAGCATGGGTTCCATGGGAACCATGTCGATCCCATCCCTTCCAGTTCCTTACAGTCTCCCCAGTTCGGACATGTCATCCGCAGCAGCTACCACTTCCGGACTCGGCGTACCATCCGAACCCGTCTACCCGACGGAAGCTTCGGGACTTCCGCACGGGAGCTCATCGTCCAACTATCCGGTAGCTAACGTAACGGCTGGTATCAACGTAGCAGCTTATCAGTACGCTAGCCAGCAGGACGGATGGATGCACCAGCAGCAGCATCAGCATCATCACCACCAGCCCGTGATGGCTTCGTCCGCTGGATTGAGTGCAGCTTCCTTCGGGGGATCTGCTTTCAACTCGCGTTCGCATCCGCACGGCTCCTTCACCTCCATGTACGGATGGTACTGAATCAGATAGCCAGCGAACTCCAGGATAATGCCTTATATATATCAAACCACGGCCTTTTATAAACTATTGAATATCAAACTGTTGAACTGAGAAGATTTCAGATATTGGAAAAGGGTTGAATGGAATCCGTATATTTTCAATTTAAGATTAAAAAAAAACATCAAGGTGTTTAAATATGAATTGCGTTTTGATTGAAAAGTGGCGCCGTAGTCTATTGTTTCAAGCGCCTCTTCCGCTCTCTCTCTGTTTGGTTCAAAGGGTCTAGACGTCCGCCCGATACGCCCAGTGCCTCCATTGATATTTGTCTATCATCTTATTGTCGTGCTGAATAGCCTTTTTCAGCATCTCTTCTCTTTCAATTCTTCTTTCTTTCAAAAAACAGAGAGATTCGTTCTGAAAAATTCTCCACTTTTTTCCCATGCTGTTTTTTTATATACAAGATTTGTAACTTAACGAAAACCTTCCGGTTTGATGTAGTTTTTTGTGATACTCGTGATTTTCATGTCTAACCATTACTCGAAATGAAATTTGCATTTTCTCCACCACAACAGTGACATTTTGCTTTTGGGAGATTTCCTTCATATTTTTTGCGTGTGTGTGTGTTTTTTTATTATTATCATATAGATAATTCTCCTACAATTTCGGGCAGTATGTAACTTAATGCTACAGCACGCGATATTACACCACAGTGCAAAAAACAAACAAAGTATCATACGAAAGGGTAATACACTGGAAATCCGCTAGGGGGACAAACCAACCCAACCGAAACATTTCCCATTTCACTGTCCAATTCAACTTTAATTCTGTGTAATTTGGTGTCGTTTTGGAGCTCAGGTCAAGTCAGACTTGTCGTAAGAGGTATAGAGATGATTAAGAAGCAAATGAATGAAAATTAGCCGGAAGCCCATTCATTGCTAACGGCGGGAGAAAGAAGAGCGGATTGAAATGAAAGAGAGAGAAAAAAATAAGAGAATGAATGAAAAATCCATGCAAAGAGAACATTAAAAAACACAGGTAGTCGTGTGGTGTCGCTTGTCTTAACTGCCGCCAGTCATGAAATGCTAATGCAATCTTGCGACTTAATACTGCTGCTACTTCAATTAAAGATGTGTGGCTAATTTATAGCCGGCGCGCTTATATACCTATTCTTATATCTCTATATATCCGAGCGGACGATGTTTTCGGTTATATTACATAGAATCTGTTCTTATAGCACGAGTTACATCATCTTCATACAACACAGGCGCCATTATGGGAAATGAAGCTGCTACTGCTGACCTTGGCAAATAAGTCTTTTCAATACCCTCGTCAAAAGCAACTGGAATAAGAGAATTACAACGAACTCGGTGTTTTAAGCAGCAGAGGAATGACGATTGATTCGAAATATATAGAAATAAAAGGGCCCTGGTGAAAAGGACGTTCGCAATTTTTCCGCTCGAGGAAACTTTCCTGAAGAGTCATTAACTAAAATCATTGTCGAGACTATTCCAAGAATTTTCTACCGTTGGAAAATTTAGAGATCAAGCGGTTTCTCGACGATTTCCTGATCTTTTTTGAGAACTGGTATTCCAGTTTGCATTAACGCAGGGAAAAACCGTTTCGGCCAAATAAAAAATGATTTATTATTGTTAAGTTAGTAGTTAACATATTGACTTAATTAGTAAATACGTGAATGGTCAAAATATACAAGATTAAAATCAAAACTGAAATTAATGTTTCAAGGAACCAAAGGATGATTTTTCAAAAATTCATTTATTTTATTATTTCGAATTATGGACAGTGTCCTGTACGTAGTTCCTGAAATGGCCGCAAGATGGCGTGCGAACTCACAACACGACTTGCTGTTCCTTTTCGAAATTCATTCATTATTCCTTACAGTAAAAAGGTGAATAAGGTAATTAAAACATACTGTGTAAAAGCCAAATACCATAGAGCAGGATATTTTGACATTTGATGAAATACATAATGTTTAACATAGACTTTATCTTCACGAAGGTTACCAGCCTACCTCAGTTACGTAAACAATGGCGGACATCTACCCTACCAACCGGTTCGTCTCATCATACGAGTCTAAGGAAGCTCCATACATCCTCCAGAACCTTAAGATCGCTTGTTCTGGGTATCGAAACCAGTTGCGATGACACGGGAGCCGCCGTGGTCGATTCGAGCGGCAACGTGCTCGGCGAAGCCATCAATTCACAGCTTCAGATTCATCTAAGGTATTCTGTAGTTTGGCGATCAGACTCGGGTGTTTCAAATGTAAAGAGCCTTTTTTCCCCACAGTCACGGAGGTATCATCCCGCCCATCGCGAGAAATCTCCACGCGCAGCACATCGGCAAGGTGGTGGAGAGCGCGGTACAGCGGTCGGGGCACACGTTTCATGACCTCGACGCGGTAGCCGTTACCGTTAAACCCGGCTTACCGCTGTCGCTCAAAGTTGGACTCGACTACGCGAGGGAACTCTGCAGGAAGCATAACAAGCCGATGATACCTATTCATCACATGGAGGCGCACGCTCTGACCGCCAGAATGGTCTCAAACGTAATCCCACAGCTAACTGTGTGTAAATTTTGTAACTCTTTACATTTCATTTTTTTTTTTTCAAAAGGTGGAATTCCCATTTCTGGTCTTGCTTGTTTCGGGAGGACATTGCCTTTTGGCCGTCGTGAGGACCGTGGACGAATTCATACTTCTCGGGGAGAGTATTGACGACGCACCCGGAGAAGCTTTGGATAAAGTATATCGTAACTTATATTTGTATTGCGTAACTTTAACTCGTGCACTGTTTTCTAGCGTAAACACCTTTCTTGTTTTGAAGTTAATCCAACCCTCAGGTAGAAGAACATTATGTCGGAAATCGATAATAAATAAAATAAAAACTTATTATGACGATAAATAGTGACAATATCATGACTTTATTATGACATTATACTGAAACATTGTAATTCGTGAATCTTTCGTCACAATAATATTATATCGCTTTTTTATTATATTATATTTAGCTGCTCTTCATTAAAGATCGGAATATTTTGAACATTTACCCGGGATATCCCCCGCCCCGTTCTGTTGCAATATTCTATTGTGACATTTAATTTAATCTGTTACATTAACCTTTCATTATTTTGTAGGCTGCTCGCAGGTTCAAGCTTCGGAATATACCAGAGCTGGCCAGTTTCTCCGGAGGCCGGGCTATTGAGACATTAGCCCGTCAGGGAAACATCGATGCCTTCGACTTTGTCATCCCCATGTCCCGATACAGGGACTGCGATTTCAGCTTTGCTGGCTTGAAGAACCAAGTCAACCGGTATACCATTGATGAGGAGGACAAATATGGTAAATTTTCCATCAAAAGTTGTAATGATGGAACAGTTGTAATCTCAATTTATTCAAGTAGAAATATCGTGCAGTATCTCGGTGTATACTTATTGAATTTTAAGAAGGACTTGAATCAAGTACTGAAGTTAACTTAATAAAGATGACCCAGTACGAAGAATCTATTCATTTGCACCTGTGGTTAATACGTCACACACTGTGATACAAGTTAATTTATCATTTAATTTAAAATTTGATCCTTTCAAGATGATTATAACCAACTGATAAATAATAAAGAAAACAAGTTAGATTATCTAGTAATTAATATGCAAGTGGTAAATATAAATTAAAAACGCATACAAGATGTTCAGTGAACCCAGTATTGGGTATATATATTATATGAAATGGTTAATTTCTCAATTACCTCACGTGATAGGAATCGAGGCTGATGGTGTGATACCCTCGGTGGCCGACCTGTGCGCTTCGTACCAGCACGCGCTGTGCAAGCACATATGCAGACGCGTTCAGCGAGGCATGGTTTACATCGAATCTACGCAAATGCTGCCTCGGGATAAACGCACGCTAGTAATGGCCGCATCAATTCGCCATTTATACCATTTAATATTATATTGTCTTATTAATATGATATGGGCACCCTATATAAATTTTTTATAGATAATTATAATTCTGACTTACTGGACTGTCTTTGAGTGATACTGAATGGTGATTTCAGGTCGTGTCTGGAGGAGTGGCTTGCAACCAGCACCTTCACTACTGCCTGAATTTCGTTTGCAAGGAGATGGGATACAAGCTGGTCGTACCCCCTCCCAAACTGTGCACAGACAACGGTATCATGATCGCCTGGAACGGCATGGAGAAATGGAAACTACAGAAAGGCATTGCTGAAGATATCGACGCTGTCACGTCCCAAGCAAAGTACGATTTCATCAACTTGGAATTCAAGTTTGTTAAATTACAGACTCGAGATCTTAATGTCGGTTTGATCTGAAATTGTATACTATTGAACTTGGATTTAACTTTGGGTACGAGTATCGCCAATATCACTATTAAGATATGTTAATATTCATTAATTATAAGTATAATCCTATAAGTTAGAAGATGTAAATTAACTTAACTTTCCTACGTTGCAGATGTCCTCTGGGTACAAGTATTGCGGAAAGCGTCAGGAACGCAAACATCAAATGCGACTGGATCAAGTTGAAACCCAAACCCGTTGACAAGACGAAACAGTCGGAGGACGGAGACCAACACGTGTCTGCAGTTTGAGAATCCGTCGTTGTAATGGAAATCACACAGAAGATAGAAATATAGTTTCTGCCCAACAAGACGCGAGACTCTTCATAACATACTTGAAACACCGTATACTGAATTATTGCGTCAGTGGTTTACCAGTTCATCAATGACATGGTTCATCAGTATCTAAATAACGTCCCCGTTTTCTGAATATTCTGAAGAGTTATTGATTATACTATCAAGATAATGGTTGAAATATGAAGTATAATATAAAGTTAGTGCGTCTGAAATTATAACCGTGAGAACGGCAGTTTAGCAGCACCCTTTGTAAGGATGTTTATTATTATATTATAGAAAAATAAAACAACTTGTGAGCAAATCGACCCTAGCTCACAATTGAACAGATATTATTAAAATAATAGTTAATACAGTTTGTCCTTTTAACGAGGGCAATAGAAGAAACAAGAATACCAGTCTTACGTACAAGACAAGTAAATTAAAGAAGACCAGCGGACAAGCTACGTAAAATGGCGAAAAAGAAGAAAGCGGTAAGTTTCTGTCTGTGTAGTAAGTGAAATAATCTGAAAATTCAGACTAAAGTTAACGTATAACTTAAAAGTTTAAAACAGTTATTGATATAAACTTCCGGCACTTTTGACGACCTGTTGCGGCTCGACAGTCGAGTGCAATCGAGTCAAGCCCACTCAAGTCGTTCGACACAATTACTTTAGTTATGATAAACAGTGTACACACCGTTTTGTTCGTATTTGTGAAGAACAATATCTGTTTCTTCTTCTTCTAGGTAAATAACAAAGGTGACGTTGACAGCACACCCTCAAGCAGGACGGATTCCCGAGTCCCGAGCCCCATCTCAGTGACGGGTGACACAACGGTAGATGACGTCGTCACAAAGGAGGAAAAGAGACCCGTGTACCCGTTCAAGAATCCATTATTCGAGGTAAATATAACTTGCTGTAGTCACATTATGGCCTTGCTATTGGAATGTGATTGTTCGTGGAAGCCGTCTCTCTTGACGGTCGTCTCATATTCCATCCAATAAACGTGTTGTTGTGCAGGTCAAGAAGCAGTCGAGGAAGAAGGTATGGAAGGGCCTGAAGCAGATTCTCACACAGGAACGATCGTTGCAGTGGCCCGAGGATGCAGTACTTTGTAAGTTGCAGTTTGTTTAGTGTAATTTGTTTACCAGTTGCATTGATTTTGCTTAATTTGACAGATTCACATATGGATGCTCCACCGTCTTTCAGACCAGCGAAAAAATACTCCGACCTCTCTGGCCTACCGGTAACAAAATGTCATGTTCAATTCACGGCTTCTATTATAGTACAGTGTTTCAGGCCAAGTACACGGATCCGCAGACCCAGTTACGGTACAGCTTCAGTGACGAGTTTCAAACCATTCGAACATTGCCTAGCGACATTGTAGCCGGCTACTTGGCTCTTCGGAAAGCTTCGAATATTGTTGGATGATCTGCGCGTCTAATTGTTAGACAAAAAAATACACGTTTTTTCCAGTTTTTACAGCGCAATTTAGCTGTGTGTATAATCACGGAAAAAGCATAGTTACGACGTTACAATGTTCGACGCTCAAGAATTTAGTACAACCCAAAGCTATATAAAGGATAGGATAAAAGAAGATGAAGAAAATATATTAGTCAGAGTTGCGCTGCATGAGTACGCGGGCCGTGTTCCTCTGGCGGTTCTGCAGCTGGAACCGGGGTGAATCAATGTTCTGTTTCTTGTCGGCCAGAGGAGTGCGTTTGTACGGCTGGGGAGTATTTTTACCGCTTCCTGTGGAAATCGAGTTTTCCTTGTCACAAACTGGCTTCTTCCTTAGTTTGATGGGTGTCGACGTAAGAATGGAGTCAGGGAATTCGGAAAGATCAACAGACTTCTCGCCACCCGGCTGGTTTTCGGTCTCCAGTTCGGAAAACGTGCGGTCGGCTAGCGTTGGAGGTTCGACTCTTAGAGAATCGGACATCTGGTGGGAATCCATCATTGAAACGCAACCCTATTGAAATATTAGATTTTAGGTTGCTAGGCTCAGTAACGAGTATGACGGCTAACTTACATCGTCACTGTCGAGCGATTCCTTAATGCTGTCGCCAAGAGACATGTTGTTGAAAAGCTCGACCAACGCCTTCTTCTCCTGCAGGGGTTCGACGACCTCTTCGACGTTGCTGCTGTCGATGAACTCCAGGTTCTCGGTCTTAAAGACTAGCGGTGTCCTATCAATGTCGTGCGACGGGGATCGTGGATCGGCTAGACTGATTACATCCTTGCTGTCAACCGCAACAACGGGCGATTCTTTGACCTGTTCCGCATATTAAAGAAGAAAATAACCTTAACCAATTGATAAATTTGACAGGATTTTAATTACCAGTAAAGGAGTTCGACCGATTCCTTCCGAGGGAGATCGGGGGTCCATACTTTTGGGAAGATGGCGGAAACCAAGAGGAGTGTTGAACTTTTCATTTTCTTTCTCCATTTCTCCTGTTGTTTTGAAGTTTGAAACCGCAGGAATGACCTCAGTTGCATTAAGATTTCCAAGATAATTTCCCATCTTTGTTTCAAATGCTTTTCCAGCGGTTACTTTAACACGCGCACGTTTATTTTGCTTGCGGGAAAGTGACGGTGACGATGGAAAACAATCGAATTTCCGTTGCGTCAAATTTGAATCGAATTCCCAACGGTCTCGTTTGGCGCCACCTAGCGACAAAACGCGAACTATTTTTTAAAGAAACCTTGGAATTAATAGAATTAAATATCTAAATCAATAATAAAGTTGACTACTGTCTTTACATATACGTATGATGCACTATTAGTATACTAAATGTATGTTAACTTTTAAATCTAATTAGATTTTCCCAGCTTTTTGTCTTGTGCCTGCCAGAATCCAGTCATCTAAAACCCCGTTAATTCTTCTGTACCATACGGTCTTCAAAATTTGAAACAGCATGGCAAGATGATGAATGAGCGTTTTACTAAAAAGTTATTCGGATCAAACTAGGAGAAGAACGTGCCCATTTCTCACATTGTACGCATTTTACACGTTGAACTTTCTGTTAGTTAAGATGCGCCATAGTTCTATATCTTTATACACGAGCAAATTTTACGGATTACTAACATGAAAGCAAGTTCTCACTCAAAACATTACTGTAATATTTTTGAATATATATTAAGTAATTTAGGATGGAAAAACAAAGCCGCCCTTTTTTACCATAAATGATTTATTTGAAAAGACAATAGATCATCGCTATACTGACTTCCGTTATATCCTAGAGTTTTGAAAATTGTAAGCGAATGTTTCTGCTATTATTACTCTTCGCCCTTGGGAAAGCCTAGAAATAAAAGATCATAGCGCTCGATACAGTGTTAGAAAAACTCACAAAAGCAATCGATATTGCCCGGCTATAACGATCGATGCGCCCCCCATCCAATGAGGTTCCAGCTCCTCCCTTCACGACGTTCCTCGCGCGTCATTGGCTGGAGGAGAGCGAAGCCACGCCCACTTGGCGTGGTTTACCCGGATTGAGGATTTTAAACCTTTGATGATTTTCTAATCACCTTAATGATTTAATGAAAGGCGCTTTAAGCTTCTATTTGCTCGTATATAGAATTCTTTGTAAGATATCAACATTCCTTTTCATAACTTCAAAGAATTGTTTCACGATAACTACAGTCTAGAACAAAAGAAGATCTCTTTGAATTTTGAATTTTATTTTGGCAAAACTACTAATCTGATTTTAATGAAACTTTACTACGGTATAAAGCACTATCAGTACTACATTCAGTATTTTTTTGGCTGACATACCTTTTGAAAACTCGAGTGCCACAAGCGATCACTATTTCGCTTAAACTTATAACTGACAACAGGTAAATTAGAAATTCACTAGATGAATTTGTAGATATTCAGCTTATTGGGACTACTGAATGGACTGATTATAAAGCAGCTTCTTGAGCTATAGACTTGGGGATTCAACTCCACTCAACTCAACTTGGGGCTTCTGGAAATCAAGGCCGTCGATTCGACTCGATCCCATGTCGAGCAGAGTAATCGAATCGGGTCGTTTATATTGGTTCCATTACACGGATATGGTTAACTGCTATAGTAATGCTGCTGGTGCGACTGCGCATGCTGGTTGCTTTGTTTTAGCTTACACTGTGCTCAGGTATAGGGTCGACTCAACTCGACCCAACCCGACTCGGATATGTACCATACTGGTAAAACGACCCGACTGTGAGTCGAGATGCTTGCTTTCCGATTCGGAATTCAACTCGTGTTCAAAATGTTAATAGTAGGATCGACTCAAATGTTGATCGACCTATCGCTCCTCGGCTGAACTCGATTCGTTTTTCGACACCAAGGACTCTAAATCTTACGACTCAACTTTATACCTTGCGGAGCCGAGTTGAGTCGAGTGATGACACCACATCGCTAGATGGTTCACAACGAGTGAGATATACTAAGTGTTAAGGTATACACCACGACGACGCTGGTAAATTATATCTGAATAGACTGTATGCGTATTGAAGTGTCCGCCATCTTGACGGTATGACGATCAGCGCTTCATGACTGGTCGGACTCATCGATAGTAATCGATGGCTAACTTTCACTAGATATCGCGATTACTGAAACTGTGCACAGGGCCTATAGGGCTAGTATATAATAGGGTCTCTATGTGATTATACAGATAGATAGATAAACAGGAAAGGCCCAAAGGCAAGTGACGACCTTCGTAGGGCTCGCATAGTATGTGTACAGTACAGCGCTGCCGGCTATATACAAGGAATCGGAATTCAGACAGTACAGTAAAAGGGTTCTTGCTGGGGAAATCGCTTGTGGCACCCACGTTTTCAAAGTTATAACAACTAAAAAAATACTGTCTGTAGAACTGATAGTACCTTATATAGAACAGTAAAGTTTCATGTAAATCGGGTTGTTAGTTTCGCCAATACAAAATGTTAAATGTTGGAAAGACTCGCAATTTCCTGTACCATTCAGAGCCCCTTTTTTGCTCTATAAAGTCTTTTTAAATTGCTTTGGTATTAAATTGTAAAATTCACTTGAAACGCCATCTTATGTACTAGAATGTAACTGTAAATTTTTAGAAAATTTGAACAGATAGATTTGCTGTATTGAATGTCACAATTTCAAGCGAAGCGCCCGTTGTAATGAGACTGTATTTAAAGGCTTGTTTGTATCTCGTGTTAAACTCCTATTTAGCCTGAAATGAACCTATATCAATTTACGAATACTCATTTAACCTTGTTACTATATCTCAAGATGACATTCTATTTCCCTTTTTTCAAAAGAAGTATGCGACTTGGATTAACTAGTTAATATTGTCAAATTTCCGCAAATTTCAGAACTTGAATTTATAAAAGAATGCTAATACTTAAACAGTTTAGTTTAAATCTAACCAATAAACGGTATATTTCACAACGACAGATCGTTTTACTGAGGATTCACATCGTCGCGTCGTAATGGCCATTGCAAAGGTAACTGTGCAGTGTTAAAGACTATAGTGATATCAACGACTCGACCCGACTTAATGGGCCCGAGTTGAGTCGAGTACAAGTCGATGGTATATGCCACGCCAGCGTCGAGTCGAGTCGAGTCGAGTCAATTAAGCCGACTTGAGCCGATAAGTCGATAGTCAAATCTCGAGTCGAGTTAGTCAACTTGCAAAATAAATATGCTTATGCACTTTGAAGTTAAAGCAAATTTGTGGTTTGCGTATGTGTACAATATAAAGATGTTTAACTGTACTTCGTGCTGTAGTTTAGTCTATGACGTATAAGGGTTATGGCCATGGCTTTTGTGCACGACGAGGTCGTTTATTGTGGAAATGTTAAAATACAAGTAATAATTAACTATACAGCAACAAAACTTCCTCTATACCCTTCTAAACCGTACAGTGAACCGAAATAGCTATGGACTTATCGCTTTTATGCATTGTTGTGGGAGTACTCGCCATCTTGACGGTCAGACGGCATTCACCTGATCGTAATCTTTCCATGCAGAAATAGGGGTAGCTTTAGGTAGACAGATAGGTAGATAGAGATGGGTAGATAGATGGGTAGATATGTAGATAGATAGATAGATATTAGAGAGATAGACAGATAACTGGGTAGGTAGGTAGAAAGGTAGATGGTACATAGATAGGTAGATAGATAGGTAGATAGATAGATACTTAGAGAGATAAACAGATAACTGGGGAGATAGGTAAGTAAAGATAGATAGGTCGATGGGTAGATAGGTAGATAGGTAGATAGGTGGATAGAGAGATAGATTAGATAGATAGGTAGGTAGATAGCTAGATAGTTAGAGTAGACAGATAACTGGTTAGGTAGATAGGTAGATAGATAGAGAGATAGTCGGGCAGGTAGGTAGTTGGTTCGATTAGACTACGAAGATTAGAATGACTAATGGGTAGATTGATAGCTAGAAGGTTAAGTATATAGATGATTTGTGAGATGACAGTCTGTAAGCTACAACTTCGTCGTATAATTATCCTATTATGAAAAAGACAACTATTATTCTAGTTATGACATACTGAAATGAATATTATCTGTGAAAGTCGATCATTGTATGACAGAAGCTTACAATGATAAAGACCCCCTGTATATAGAGAATCACGTGACCGTGACGTCACAACGCATACAAGCCCCATATAAAGAGCATTTGCAGTATTAGCAACTATATATACACAGGGATTCTTCGGCCACTATAATTCAGTGAATCAGTTGTCGTCAAGGAGATTTCAGTCAAGTAAAAACTCAGACAGGTCGCATAGACAAACCAATAAGAAATCTCCTTATGCCTTATCGATCCCTAGATCTTTTTATATTGACAAGTACAATCTGTAGAGTAACAAAGAAAGGTTCTAGCCGGGAAAAGTTGATCGCTTATTACTCCCAAACTTTCAGAGGTATAGCAAAAATACTGTGCATAGAACTAGTACTACATAATAGCCTGTTTAAGTTTCATTAACCGGGTCGTTACTTTATCCAACATAAAATCCAACTACTTTGTACGACTTTCAACCATTGTTCTGTTACTTATCGGTTGTTTATTCGTCATACAGACTCACTTATAGCGCCACCTAGAGTTACACAACAGAACTAGTTTTCTCATTTAGTGTCGTCCCAAATGCTTCTATGTTTAGATCTAGTATTTATAACGAACACGGATAATCCGATATAAAGATAATTTTTTACAGTAGCTAATAGATTCGATTAAAAGTTAAGAATGATAAACTAGAGTTACAGTCTAGTATCGCTTAAGAGAACTAGTTTTCCCGTGTGGCCCTTTCTTATATGCTAAACCTGTTCGAAGATTTCTTTATGTAAAATTGCCTGGGTATTATTAATTAATACGTCTGGAAAGTAGATGGCCATTCAAGCCTCTTCGTCTGCTATTCATATCAGTTATTAAATCTATTTAAACTATACGACATGAGGAGAGCGCGCCTTGTTGCGTAATGGCGGCGCGCTTCATTCTTCATCCGGGAGACTCGACTCAAGGTCGGTCGCTAAGCTATTTGTCACGCGCCTGGGACGCGTCACGTTGGCTACAGACCGGTAATTTGCATACTATTAGCGTTATAATACCGCCGACCCGTAGATATAGACGCAGTTACTTAACAAGCCAACTTTTATCATTCTTATACTAATATTGATCGTAATTAAATTAGGATTAACTTGAAAAATCATAGCATAGCGACTACATTGGGAAAGACTTAATATTAGCTAATATTGTTAATTGTAATATCATAATATATTCTTATATTACGATCATTTCAGATAAATCCAAATTAGATTATATTGAAATTACTTAATTTTTATTGATCAATTGTAGATTTATCAATTTGTCTACAGATTTGTACAGTATATACTGAAATCGAAGAATTAGTGATTATATTGCAAAGACGTCTTAATATTCGACTCGTTAGATTGATAGTTGTTTAGCAACCATGTACTCTCTAGATTAGCGATTATTGCTATTATGAATTCATCACGTGTAAACCACTGACTAAAACGAATGTTTCGACCGAGTAAATAGCTACTATATAACTTAAGTTTATATTCCATTTTTATAATCTGTAGAACATATGTTTATATAGACTGTTACAACGTAGTTTTCTAATACTCGTTTTCTTCGCATATATCGAGTTATTGATTAAACTTTACCCTTTTAAGTTACAATCTATAGGGCTTATGCACGACGTCATCACATCACGTGACTGCCCATTAAGGCTCCGTAGACATCTTTATGAATGAAAAACTGAATCTATACGAGGAATCATGGTTTCATACTCTTCTTTGTATATCATAAGCCTAAATGGTTGATCGAATTTACGAATAGTTACAAGAATTATCAAAAGTCACACAATAGATTTAAAGTAAAACTGGTTTGTAAGTTAGGGATGTCGAGTCTTGACTCAGGTCGAATTGATCCTTTGCGAATGAAGACTCGACTCGGCTTGAGATTTGACTCGACTTGTCGGCTCAATTAAGTCGGTCTAATCGACTCGACTCGACTCAACTTTGCATGGCCTGCAGCGTATCATCGACGTTGAACCGACTCGACTCGATTTTGGCCTGCGTATCGTCGACTTTGACTCGACTTCATCAACTTAAGACCATCACGCGGCTGTCGACTCGACTCGGTTCGGGCCCAAATCGAGTCGAGTTGTTGACATCACGAATTTGCAGTTTAGAAATAGTTTATTGTCTTTTAAACCCTAATTACGTACCTATTTTGTGTGGTTTCTTCCTGATAATTAACTAATTGTGAATAATACAATAGAATAATAGTTATAGAATAATGTAGTTAAATTAGTTTTAATCGCCGGAAACACTTGATGACCGATGCGTATATCAAAATACCTGTTGGTTCCAGCAACTATCATGACTATATACTTGGTATATGGTACCATAGGGACTCGCCATGTATGAGCATCTATGACGTCATTATGACTCAATGACTCAGTTGCGTCATCGGATGACTCAACTGCGTACCCTTGTGTCGTATATCAGTCGACTCGACTTTGACGCTCTTTTTTGATGGCGTTCGACTTGATCGTATTCCTATATGTCGTACACGAGTCGAGTCGGCATTTCACCCTCTTTTTCAGTTGCGAGTTTTTCCATAGTTAATGGACATCCAGTTAAGTCACTTCGTTGCAGAAAAGACTATCATCTTGTATTTTACAACACAATTGTAATTAGGCTGATTGATTTTAAACATGTCACTTCTTAAAAATACTGTGACTTTAAAACTAGATGCTTAATTTGAACGTATAAGATAGTTAATTAATCGGGCAATACGTTGTAATCTTAACTTTTTGGGTTGGATGAGGGTGTCCTAATCATAGATATAGATTGTCATATACTAGGTAGAGAGATAATAGATATAGTGTTACAATCTAGGAAATGGTAGGGGAGAGCTCCCTGCCGTTTGTTCCTGTGTTTGGCCTTTAGGGCAGAATTCAACATAGCAGACGACGCCGAGTGCAAGTCAGGGATTGAGACGAGTGCGCCCCTCTTTTCATGATCTTTGGCAAGAGGCCAAAGTGTAGCCATCAGCACAAGAGCCTTTCTGTTCTTGTAAATACCTCGTGTGTGTGTGTGTGTGCGTGCGTTATAGCCCTTTGCGCAGCTGTGTCTGCACGTTCCGTCCCCGTGCAACATTCAGACCGAACTCAGAGATCTGCTACCCGTTCTTACTCTTGCGGTTTCAGTACAACTTTCAGCATACTTTTCATGCTTCTGGAATTGGGGCCCACATCCAGTATTTTTCCAGCATGCTAAAATCAGATTCAGTACAATTAAGCATGCGTAAGCAGCAGGTCGGATTTATAAATTTTCTTGCATTCAGCAGCAAGAAGCATATGTTCAGCATGTAGCAGCATTCGATTCAGTATAGAGACTGGACATACTGACTTTTGCATTGATGGGGTTATACTTTCAAGTCTGCAAAGAAGAATGTAAAGATTACGGTATAACGAGAAAAAATGTAACAACAAAATTATCAACATTGATTGTTAAATTTAATTAGGCCATAACTTAAATCTGTATACAGTTTAAAGCAAAACAATAGAATCGGTCCTTGATGGGGGAAAATTGAATGCTTATTACTTCCACATTTCTAAAGATATGTCAACCCAAACAATACCACGTGCAGACCTGATAACGTGTAACATACCCTGAAAACGTCTATTAAATCGGTTTGTTAGTTTCGTTAAAACTAAATCGTAAAGGTTACATATCTATACCACAATTTCCCGAGACTGTACGGTAATAACTGCCACGTGAAAAGTGGTTTTGTTGATTACTAATTTTTTCTGCGGTTGAATTTTAAGTGAATTTTTATATTCTGTACCTCTAAATATAATCGCCTGTTAAGAGATTTCTGATTTTGATGACTTAGTACTGGTTTCAGCATGTTCAGTTGATTACTATAGAATCTGCGACTGCCCGTGATTTGAATATGAATAACACGTGTGTAATATTAGATGTGAATAGGTAGAAAGAAGTAGGTATCGCTCTAGTACGAGGAAGAATAAGTAAGTATGGCTTGGTATGAATCAGTATGATTAAGCTTGACTGTAAGTACTGAGTATATGATTTGGTATACGCATATGAAACAGTATGATTTGTATAAGGTTATAATGCCAGTAAGAATGACTAAGTAAGAATGAGTAAGAACGAGTTAGTAGAGCAAGTATGAGCAAGTATGAGCAAGTATGAGTATAAGTATGAGTAAGTATGAGTAGGTATGAGTAAGTACGAGTAAGTACGAGTAAGTATGAGTAAGTACGAGTAAGTACGAGTAAGTACGAGTAAGTACGAGTAAGTACGAGTAAGTACGAGTAAGTACGAGTAAGTATGAGTAAGTACGAGTAAGTACGAGTAGGTATGAGTAAGTATGGGTAAGTATGGGTAAGTATGGATAAGTATGGATAAGTATGGTAAGTATGAGTAAGTATGAGTAAGTATGAGTAAGTATGGGTAAGTATGGGTAAGTATGGGTAAGTATGGGTAAGTATGGGTAAGTATGTATGAGTGGATATGGGTAAGAGTGATTTCAAGTACGAATTAGGTATGCGTAGTACAAGTAAGTACGAGTAAGTATGACTAAGTATGGATAAGTTACGATAGTGATTACAAGTAAGAATAGGCATAATAAATATGAATAAGTATGGGTAAGTATCAGTAATTATGAGTAAGTAAAAGTATAAATAAGTTTAAGCAAGTTATAAATAAATAATAAATAGGCATAGTCAAGATTAGCATATCATGTATACTATTATTAGTATATAGTTTATAGTTTATCGCATATAGTATATAGTATATCGTTTAAAGCATATAGTTAATATGAGTACGTTATTAGTGAGAGTAATAAATAAGTATAAGTAATTATAAGTACGAGCAAGTACGAGTCAGCTTGAATCAAGTTCGATGATTCAACAACTTTCTAGAACGAACTGTTAAGAACTTGCTGGCAATACTCCGTTATACACAAACGTGTGGGTAATAGTATTTTTCAAAAACATATAAATAGAAGTTTACAAGCTAGTATTTCTAGCTTTATAATTTTGGTTCTATCACGATGTGGACGTCACAATGTCACATAAGGAATAAACAAAGGAGGAGTTATATAAAGCCGGTTCACGTGATCGGCGGCGCATTGTCCTCAAACAATGAAGGTTTAATTATGGATACAGCAATGTAAGTAACGTTTGTCTATATATATAACCACGGACGTTCTAATGCATTATCAAAAAGACAATTTATCTTTTTAAGTTAAAAGTGTTCTTAAATTAGATTCTCGCGTCTTAATAACCATCTCTACAAGTCAATTCGGTTGGTGATAACGTTAACAGCCGAATCCGAGTTGATAGCTATACAACCTTATGTCACTTAGTTGCCAATTAAAATTACTGCGTGTAGCGCAATTGTAATCTTTGCCGTAGCGTTATGTACGAACTATTGGATTTTATCTAATTAAGTTGAGGACAGCAGTAAAATGAACTAATATGAACAGCGTTTTCCACTTCAGACATACACGCTTTCCGCTAATAGATGTCTTAATCATTATGGCTTCGCCTGTTCGAGTCGTTACGTTATTTTATATTTACTTAACAGTTCGAGGCATGTATGGCATTACAACACGCCTTAAATGCCCATTTATTACGAGATAATGTATTCAACATCTAATTTCAACTTAAATCGGGTTGACCGCAACTTTAGGGTACATTCATTATACAACTGTAACTGTACTTAGAAATGTTTACATGTAAAGATCTCCCAAACCTCATAAGGCAGGTTATTTGTGTTTTTAAGTTTTACAGGATTCAGTCTCCAGTTAACCTAAGATGAAAAATTTCGCGAAAAATTTGCACATGTCAACTTGTATATTTGATAAAGGCTAGCTGTTGATCATGCCATTGTCCATTGTTATCGATTCGACTTCAGCAAGAACCATCAACCATATTGTGTAAGGTATAGAGACTTACTGAAACTGAAAGGTGATAGTAATACACATGCGTGCGAGTAGTTGGAAACGGCTTAACCGCATATGAGCTTTCATTTAGAGCTCGTTTCGTCTTCTCAATACATTTTATGCTTCTAGACAATTAGTTGGTCTTCATGCAGTCGATTCGTCCTGCACTGTATATGCTAAATATTTCCGCAAAAGTGTTTTCATTTACCGCCGTGTATTGATTTCATGCAAATTACTCGAGAAGTTTTCAAAGCGCGCAGCATGGTGTATAATTATGCGGCTTTGTGTGTATACCACAGTCTTGCGAAATTGTATACGTTTTATCTTGAAAAACCGCGGTTCGGACGAAAAACCGACACGGCCGTTGAAACAACTTTCAACGGGGAAAAAATTTCAATAGAAGAAAACTTCAACTAAAAAAAATTTCAGTCCGATTTTCTGAATTAACCGTTACCACGGGAAAAGAAACGATCATCGGTTTACTCATTCAACATTACTGAAATTTAGTTACACCTGTTATTAGTGCTTACCAGTAACTGAACCGAGTCTGAACAGTTCTACAGTGATGTTAAACGCACCAGCAGACGAAGCGCCAAATACAGTCTATACCACATTTGAAAAGGGCTCACAATACTGCCGCTCCAAAGCTTAACATTTAACTCATAGTATTTGCTCAAATTGACTGGAAATGTACAGTTAGATTCTAGTAACATAAGCTGGCGATTCTAGTAAATTTTCCTTGCTATATACGGACACAAGCCAGAAGCCTTGAAGCCATTATCTTATGCAGTGCCATTTCCCTAAATGTGTTATAGACTTGTACATAATACTATTTCGGCAAACCTATTCCCCAGATTTAAATGAAACTTAATTATGGTGCATAAAGTGCCATCAGTTCTACAACCAGTATTTCTTGGCTGTTATATCTTTGAAAAACTTGGGTGCCATAAGCGATCAACTTTTAACCCAGCATAGAACCCTTTTTCATCGTTCGTCGATTTGACTTTATCCATTTCTCCGTCTTCTTATCCTTTAATCAGATTTATTTTTAGTCGGTTCCTTTGGGGCTGCCTTTCTCCCATCTTTGCGGTTTGTCACGCCGGGCAAACAACGAGAAAAAGGAAAAAAAATTCTCTCTTTCTCTCTCCCCCCAGAGGCAATCAAGAAGGCTGCCCCACTGGGTGGTAAAAACCTCCCGTGGTCCTTCAGTATCGACCCC
>JAIQCU010001543.1:0-21863 GCA_022114935.1 Leptestheria dahalacensis
AAATTTTTGCACTTGTTTTCCCTGGCAGACCCGCGGGGCGTCTTTTGGAGGAGGGTGTCTTGATGCGCTGTGAAAAACTACCCAAGCTTTTAGATATAATTTGACTCTTCCTTTCACTTTCATCGCGTCTTGTATATCTAATAATTGAGTCTTATTCTAATTATACTGTAATAGTTTAGTTAATCTTAATAAGCATCCGGTAAAGTATAGTGTTCAATTATCTTTTTTTTTCCATAGAAAACGATAAAATTCTCGTGAATCAATAACATCAAAACAGATGAAATAAATTATATTAAATTATTAATGAGTAATGCGCATGGGGTAAAAACAAACGGGAAAGCTTGCAAGAGCGACGTTAAACCCATATAGTGATTATCCTGCTGATAAGATAAGCAACTAAGGATGAAAACAAAATGACTCATTTTGTGCTCGAATTCCGGGTCACATTCGTCTTAACTTACGCAAGATCCGCTGTATCAATATGATGAAGTATAAAGCAGTTATGCATATAGCCGGTTTCACTATGACTCACTTGTGACTCACTAAACTTAGTAAGACTCCAATACGATTCAGAACTGAAACTGAGTCATGACTCATTGTGATTCCGCTCCCTTGACGTATATCACCACGAATCTTTCATGATTCCTTCTAAATAAATCGATATGATGGATCCCTTACAAGCCTGGAATGATTCTTTACAGGTAGGAATCCTTGTACCGTAATTCCCCATACTGTGCCCATGAGTCACTGTGGCTCTTTTTGACATATCTCTGATTCTTTCTAACATATTCTATAGTTTCCTCCACTACTTCGCGCACATCCATCTATCTATCTATCTATCTATCTATCTATCTATCTATCTATCTATCTTCCTATCTATCCATCCATCTATATATCCATCTATATCCATTCCACCCATTCATATGTCCAACTATCTGTCTATAAACCCTATATGACTACTTTATATCCCTTAGCTATATGATTCTCACGGCTATTACGAATCCCTACAGTTTCCATTCACTTTCAGTTATTCAGCGTGTTGCTACCAGCTTTGGACATCTTACACGAAGACGATGAGCAACACTCCTTTTAAGTCTACAAAGTGGTTTCACAAGATTGCTATACGGCCTTTTGACCGCTCGCCTATGAGTAATGCAGCGGCGAGGGTTCAACAGCCTCATACAGCGTGTAAACACGTTGACGTTTTTCAAACTGACGACAAAAACATGTAACGGCTGAGACGATCCCCACTTGCATTGGAGTCGAAAGTCAGAAAAACAACTTCTAGGAGCCACAGGTTGGTTCCGCACTGTACAGTCTAGACCAAGAAAAAAAAGGTTCCTCAATTGGCAAAAATACCAGATTTTAGGATTTTATTTCGGCAAAAGTTACAGACCAATTCCAACGAAACTTTACATGTGTATTAAGTACTAATAAGTCTACATGCAGTATTTTTTTGGCTGTTATATCTTTGAAAATGTAGGAGCAATAGCCAATCAACTTTACCCCCAGCATGAACCATTTTTAATGTACCATACATGCTGAGCAACGATAATTTCCGTACGATTTATGTCTCTACAAAGACCATTAATTAACGTAGCTGATTCGTTCTAGACTTAAACAGGTTAAACTTAAGCACTTTAACTCTGTAGTTAATATTAATGATAAACGAATCGAAATTTGAATATCCAGATAATATTATTGAAAAACTATTGAACAGTAATATAGTTTTAGTTGTGAATACTCACTCGTATTGAAACTAGCTCTATGTGCTTGCCTTGCGTGATCTAGATTCCATGTTGAATAAGAATCTCTGAGTGGAGAATCATAACTGAAGAGTGTGAGATTCTCTTATAATATCAAATACTTGAAAATAATTGGCAAGTATAACACACAGGTTTCTTCCCAATGCATCACCAGATTTAGAAAGGATTCCTTTACGGAGTTAAGAATCACAGACGAATCTGCTGAATCTGAGTCGAGAAGAAGATTCTTGGGTTGTCAAAACGTTTAGATGTCGCTTTTACATTGTCGAGTCCTTCAAAGATCAATTGTGCATTATCAAGTTAAGAGTTGTTATCAGAATCTTAAGCTTGTGATTCTCGGAGAATCTCGAAGAATCTCAAGAATCTAAAGGATAAAGGAATCTAAGTCCAGCATATGGGTATCCTAAAGTCGCGTGATTCTTATCAATAAGATTCATATAAGATGACTCAAGGTAACCAAGAATCCACCGGAGGAATCCCATTGCACGTATAGAGAATTCTCCCAAGGAATAACTCTTGTGGTTGAAAGTAGTCGCGATTTCCTATAAAAGTCACGTGACTTGTTCGAAACCGCTAATTATTATAATACAAGATTCATTACAAAAGAGAGCAATCAAGGATTGGGCATTCAATAAAATGTTCAATAAAATTATTACACGAATAAACTCTATTAAGTACAACTAGCCAAACTAAGAGAGAACTTGTGCAACAGCCCAAAATGTTATAATCCCTATATCGTTGCCTAAGTAAACTGCTAAAGATTTCCTAATGTGATTTATCATTGTTTTCGTATTCATAACGGATTCAACGTATGATTTTCGCTTTTAAGCTTTAAGCAGAGAATCAATATCAGCTTATTAGAATAATTAATAACCACACAAACAAATCACAATCGTATAGTCAAACATATGCGTATTAACCGAGTTATGTGATAATATGTTTAAGATGAATATTACTATTAAATATGTACAATGTGGACCCATTTTACAAGCGAATATAATTTTAGACCGACTATCTGCATTTAGAGTTGCATAATTTGTAAAATTTGACCTAAGCAAGTTAAAAGTTCAGTAAACTTATTTGGAATATATAGTTAGATGGATGGATAGATAGAAGATAGATAAAGAGATACACAGATAGATAGATAGGCTGATAAACAGATACCTTTATAGAAGGATAGATGGATAGATGGATAGAAGGATAGATGGATAGATGGATAGAAGGATAGACGGATAGAAAGACAGAAGGATAGGTGGGCAGATAGATAGGTAGATAGATAGATAGATAGATAGATAGATAGATAGATAGATAGATAGATAGATAGATAGATAGATAGATAGATAGATAGATAGATAGATAGATAGATAGATAGATAGATAGATAGGTAGATAGATAGATAGACAGATAGACAGAAATATAGATGCTAATATGTTCCAAAACCAACTATATACGACATGTATGTTTAAAATCAGCACGGAAAATTATAAAATGACAATGCTACGCCAATTTAAGCTTTTTTTAAGATTCATACAACTTCGCCATTAACGGTCAAATGATTAAAAGTCAAAAAATGTAAATTAATTTTAAAAAACTAGTGCATTTAACTTATAGAAATACCTCGAATACGCTTCTATATCATAGTGATATACTCATACGTATGCGATTAGGAACACATGCGTTTTCTAGAAAACTCATAAATGCAACAGTTACAAATCTCCCCGTTATAGGTTCTGTAGTATATACAACGGACAAATCTCCTATACTATTCCTAGTATCCCTATCTCCCCTATTGAGCCTTAGATACAGTTAGGAAAACGTTTTTCGGCTGAATCTACCGCCGTTATATGTCCCCTCTGCTTACTATCAGATCCCAACCGGCCCCAGAACCCAACTGGTATAGGCACACAGATAGGTACATTACAAAGATAGATAGATTAGACAGGTAGATAGATAGATTAATAGGTATATAGAATAGATAGATAGATAAGACAGATACAAGTGATGGTTCTAGGGCCGGTTGGGGTCTGATACTTTGCGTCCCTTCTAGCCCTTTTCCTGTTTTCCCAGAAACTCGTGAAAAGTGAAAACGTTTGGCCTGTTTCAAAATCCGTAACGTCGACTGTGCGTTGACAATACTATATAAAAACGAGAGCGTCTTGAAACTATCCTATTCTCAAAGGTCTTCTGTATACAGCTGGAAGGAACACAAGATTGTTTCCTGTTGATTATTATTACTGGATGGTCGCTCAGGGACTGATATCTGCGAAAATGAGTGAAAACCAGGGCGCTCGGCACCATTACGACAAGGACTGCGAAGAGGCGGCTAATCAGCAGATCAACATCGAAATGCACGCGAGTTACTGCTGCACGGCTATGGTAATGCAGGAATTGAATCTAATTCACTTTTCGATTTCAATGCAATTAGATTAGATGCTTACATTTAAGACCCGGAATCTTAAAAGAGTCAGTTTGAGTTTTTCAGAAAGTACGTTGAATTTACAGAAGGGATTCAGATACAAGCGACATTACACGTCGACTAGCAAAACAGTATTAATGATGATGACTATAAAGTACAGTTCTCAGATTGTGAATGTAACTGCAATTAACTGCAATAAGACCTTATGTATTCAGTATATTCGTACAGCTGTACTTTTAGAGAATTAATTGCCATCAAGTACGATAACTTACTCAATTAAATTAACCGCAAACCGAAATTAAACGTCGTGAACTTGAGCATATACTATTCGATTACTGATCAAGTTAACTACATGCAATTATCGGTAATAGCAGAGTGAATTAGAAGTGAATCTTGTGTTTTGCAGTGGTCGTTCTTCTGTCGCGATTCCGTAGCTTTACCGGGTCTGGTCGAGTGGGCGCGCCACTTGTCCGAGTACTACACGCAGAGGGCGTGTCGCATCATGGCCTATCAGGTTCTCCGTGGCGCCAACACCAACCTTCAACCCCTTGACAAGCCGGACAAGCAAGAATGGAATTCCGCTGTCGAAGTTTTTCAAGTATTTTGCATAACAACATAACATTACGTTCCTCCCAAGGAACAACAGTAGTGCCTTACACTAGTATGTGACGTCATATTCTAGTACGTACAGTCTAGAGCAATCAAAGAATCGGTTCTTGTTGATTGCTTATTGCTCGTATACTTTCAAAGATAAAGCTACGCAAAAAATACTGGATATAGACCTACTAGTACTAAATATAGTTGTCAAATTTAGTTGAAATTGGTTCGTTATTTGGCCAAAATAAAATCCTAAAGATTAGACATTATTTCCCACGGTTTTATTTGCGCTGGACTGTACGTTCATTCAGTATCATAGTATCTGCACTGTAGTATATAAACGTATATCTTGGTATAATAAATACTAGTTTGTATACTAATGGGGGGGGAATTTACTATACTAACTATCAATAAGCAGCTCTACTAATCAACTAATTATCCTAATTGTGTTTTTGGATTAAGAACGGGGTTATCGACGATGGAAGTAATCTATGAATTTGTTGTCATAGGATTCGATCGGTCTGGCCAAGAAAGTCAACGATTGCCTGCTCAACTTCTACAAGATAGCCAACGACAAGAAAGACGGACACCTGCAGCATTTCATCGAGGAAAAGTTGCAGGACGAGCACGTGACCCAACTGAAATGCCTCGGCGACTCGCTGACCAACCTGCGTCTGGTCGGTGATGGACTCGGCACTTGGCTCTTCGATCGCTGGCTCTTGAGAGTCACGTCCAAGCATCACCTGACCGAAGGGCACGTCACGTCGGATATCCACAAGCATTTGCCCAATCCCATCTTTGAGCCATAAACAGACGGTTTCTCTTTCCCTCGATTGAACATCGATCTTAAACTGGCTAACCTTATCAGTTCTATCAGTTCCACCTTATTTTACTTAAGTACCTTAAATTTAAACCTTATTGACCTATAACTTTAACTCGAAACTAAGTATTCAGCTATGAGACAAGGAGCTTCTCGCTACCTTCTCTAATTAACTTAAACTTAAACTTATTTAACTTAATTATCATTTTTATCGAAACTAAGTATTTAGCTATGCGA
This sequence comes from Leptestheria dahalacensis, assembly GCA_022114935.1. Lineage (NCBI taxonomy): Eukaryota > Metazoa > Arthropoda > Branchiopoda > Diplostraca > Leptestheriidae > Leptestheria > Leptestheria dahalacensis. The sequence goes on from JAIQCU010001543.1 coordinate 5,837, forward strand.
CAAGGAGCTCTTCTCTCTACCTTCTCTAATTAACTTAAACTTAAACTTATTTAACTTAATTATCATTTTTATGATTCAATCATCCTTAATTAACTTATTAACATTAACCTTAACTCGAAAAATAAAGTATAAAACTATTTAACTTAAAGCAGCAGATTCATCAAGTCGGCGGAGACTTGTCAGCAGATCAAACAATTTTTACCATCAATTAAGATCAACGATTTGATTGGTTCGTTGAAAAGACTTCTAGATTGCACACCAACCAATAGACGAGCCTGTTTTTAATTAAGGTTAATTTTTAAGTAAACAGATTAGTCAGACTGCTTTGAATTAACACAGAATACAATTCGCTTAACAGTCCAGAGTGTTATAAAAACTTTAACGAAACAAATAAAGTATATTTTATTATGTAACTTTAAAAAAATCCCAAATATTGCTACTTTTCCCTCAATAATTCCTTGTCTTCAAAATAGCATTTGAACCGCATTTGAACCACAAAATAACCCGTATTTGTTTATTGGTTACTTCAGATTAGCGATTTGTCTTCTTTTATTATAATTTGAAAGTTTATTATAATTTGAGAGCTTCCCCGTGACGTCATGATTATTTTTAAAGATATTTATTTGCCACTTTGTTTATTTATTTATAGACGTAACAGTTGACTTGATTGGTAGGGTTGTGTTTTTTTTCTCTTCCATTGAGAGTTGACTCATTCTGAGGGTTCTGTATTGGACATGAGAGACAAGAATTGAGTCCTGGTGACGGGTTATAATTCCTAAATAACTCAAGTCTGTGTTTCGTTTGTTCTCAAAATATTTAATACACGTTTGATTTTATTTGCGCCTCTCTTTTGAAAATTGCTGATATTTAGTACTAGAGTTGGAATTCTTATTATTAATTCTTCTATTATTACTATCATTATTAATTTATTAGTCTACATTTATAATATATTGAAATGTATTTGGATTTGGCCGGTCTTTATAATTCCCGTGGTAAATGTACTTAGTAATCGAGAAAAAATCCGATACTGTAATTAATCGTTATTGATGCGATATCGATACTTAGAGCGTATACGATATGGTAGTCACAGCCAAAGTATCGATTATAAACACAAATTGTGATTTAAGGTCGTCTGCTACTGTATAAAGCACAATAAGTCTTTTTATATAAAGACCTAGGCGTTATTCCAGTAATCTACGCCAATAACATGTTCGGGTTTGGATCCAAGAAAACCGAGGAAACAGCTCCCCGAGAGGCCGAGCTCGACCTGAGCGGTTCATCAGCGAATATCGCCACGCAGAGTTACAGCCTGCCCCCGACTGGAGCTTCCTCATCAGGTGCAGAGGAGAGAGAACTGCAACGTATATTGATGATAGAACAGCAGCGAGCACAATTTCAAGCTCAGGTACACTATAATTTTATAAGTACAGCAAACCCTGTTCACCGAACTGTCGTGTGAGGCTCCCATGGTCGTAATAGACCCTAAAACGCACGTAGCATGAAATCTGACCATTTCATTCATGTTATTGTTGAGGCCGATCTTATTTTTAACTGCTCATACAAGTTTCGTCTTTCCTGTCGCAGGTACACAAGTTTAATGACATCTGCTGGGAGGTGTGCATGGACAAACCAAGCAATCGTCTCGACAGTAGAACAGAAACCTGCCTGGTCAACTGCGTCGACCGCTTCATCGACGTCTCGCTTGCTATAACAAACCGTTTCGCACAGTTGTTGCAACAGAGTGGTGGATTTTAATATGTTTCATTAGACAATATACAGTATGTGTAGATTTCTTGTATTCTCTTTACTTCTTTTACACCTTGCACTATTTAACCAGAAACGGGGTAATAAATTTCAGTTGAAACTTGTACATGTCCGGTGCCAGGGCAGCGAGCACTTGGTGTGTAACGAGCGCTGTTAGGCCCCATATCTTTGGCTGCGGAGAACTGTGGTGCGCGAAGAAAACGGGAAGCGTGTAGCCTGCCCGGAACTGCGTGTAACCGTGATTTTGTTTGTCGCTAAACTCTGCAATGCTGCGCAAGAAGACTTCTTCCACTTCTCCAGGGCTTAGCGTCATTTCGGGTAAAGGGCACTGTGAAATATAATTCGGTTCAGTTAAGGTCATAAAGTAAACCTAGTAGTGTCGCACCAGCATTTTAAAAAAATAATAACCTTAAGGGTGGCAACCACAGGAGTAACTGCGGTAAGTCCATCTCGACTACTGATCGGTGGCAGTGATCCCCAAACGTCAAAAAGCTCTCGACTAACGCCCAACTCTTCCTCTGTTTCCCTTAATGCAGAATCGATTAGCGTCTTGTCGAGGTCGTCGTCAAACTTCCCGCCAGGAAAGCAAACCTCCCCCGCGTGCTTGTTCAGGGTCGAAGTGCGGACGGTATACAATAGGCTTGGGCCGTCAGTAGCATTTACCAACGGTACCAATACTGAAGCCTTCTTCTTGGCTTTTTCAAGACCGCGCTGCAGTGGCTTCAGTTTTTCTATGCGAGCACAAAACGCAGCTTTGTTTTCAGGTGAGAACAGGGCTGAAGAAGCCAAGCCCCTAACTCCTATTCGTGCTGTGTGGCTCATTCTATAATTCTATTGCTGGTAATTTGACTTCAGTAATTTCAGTGAACCTATACTTTTAAAATCTAAGTAGCGATCGTCCCATTGTAACCTAACATAAGCTGATGGACGATAAAGCAAAAAGATAACCAAGTGTACTACTGATATGTGTTTACAGTTCAGGTTTAACGGCGTCTGCTTAAGACAGTTTAAAAAGCGCGCGCGTTTTTGAATTGCGTATATAGGGTGACTTATGCAGTCTGAAGTAATCCGCCATCCTGACGGGCTAGTTTTCAGATGACCGTTATTCTTATACATAAATGGGGATATTTTCCGTCGTAATTCGTCTCAATTTAGAAATCATGCTTACGGAAAGTCACGTGATGTGATGTCATAACGCCATAACGCTTAAGGCCTCTGCACGACAACACAATAACAAGACCAATACAGCCCACAATAGAAATATATATTACTGTGATATCGAAATTAAAGCACTTTGGTTAGTTTCATATTGCAGGTTACAGTCACATTATGAATCCATCATGGTATTAGTACTGGAGTCATTTGTGCTGTTCACCTTATGTACAGTTTGCATGTGCCTAGCACACGAGACTTTCTGACTGAACGTCTTGTCGCAGAACTTGCATTTGTAGGGTTTCTCCCCTGTGTGAGTCCTCATGTGTTTCTTCAAGTCGCTCGACTGAAAGCATCTGTAGCCGCAGACGGAACACAGTAAACGCTTATAGCCCGAGTGTGAGAATTCATGCTGCAAGAGATAGAAGCGGTTGGCAAAACTCTTCTCGCACACCGCACACTGGTAACGACTGGCGTTCCCGTTATGACCTCTCTGGTGTCGCGTTAAATGACTCTTTTCTTTGAACGTCCTCTTGCAGACGTTGCACTCGAAAGGCCGTTCCCCTGTGTGAATGCGTCGATGGTTGCTGAGGAGAGCGGGACGCGCGAAGTACTTGCCGCAGACTTCGCAGACTTTGTCTTCAGAGGTTTTGTTCGGTTGCCTCGAACGTTGTGATTTGGTTGTCGATTCAGGGTTCCAGTCAGTGTCGTGACGGCGTTCCGTGTCTGAATCAGAGTTGCTGGCTCGAATGGGCGCAGTCGACTTTTCCGCTGAAAAACTATTTGAATTTTAAGGAGAAATGAATAAAAAGAATTATATTAAGAAAAAAATATACAACAAATAAATGAAAATGTTAAAAAACTCAAACGTAAATTTCATACTTTATCTGAAACTCATCGTTTAACACTTTATCATCAACTGGCACGTCCTTATCAATTTTCCCCGTATAGCAGAGCTGCAGTAATGCACGTACTTCTACGCTGCTGTAGTCGGGTAGAATGACAGTTTGCTCGATTCCAGCAGGACTGCTCAAAATGCCACGAAAGAACTGGCTGGAGGCGGCCAGTACGCTGGCATTTACCCGGATTGTTGTCCACTGCGACACTGTTTCTCGACAACAGATGACAACGTCAGCGAAGGTTTCCGTTTCAAGGCACAGTTCGAGTGTCTTGGAAAGACTCGAGGCCACATTGGTCGTAAGATGCCTGCGAGAAATAACAACCAATTCTGATTTCAGCTATGATTTTTCAGTGTTTATGTTTCTATTTTCGGTATTATACTTAACTAGTTCCATATTTAATAGCGTATAGTATAGATTGTCCTGCTTGACAAGAGTGTTGAAATCCTACAAAAATCAAAAAAGGCTGTTCACGAGGGTAAGGACGCGCTTCGTTACAGCAGTTCCCAGCTCACTTCATCTTCAGACCTTGTAAATGATAGTTCCATTTGACTTACATGCTGTAGTGGTATTTTCCCCTCTGTTCTTCTTAAGCAGCTGTAAGTAGTTTAATACTGATTAAAGATTACGGCTATAAAAACTAATCGGACGCTATCTTAATCAGGATCACACAACTGATCTGTTTGTCCAGCTTCTTATCGTTTAACAAAAGACAATGGCATTCAGTTCTTTTGCTCTGTTTTCTTCTTCATTAATTTGAGTTCATTCTGATGAAAATAATCGCGAAGTAGACGACATAACTTCGGCAGACTTCGGTTTCCGTTGCCGTGGTTGCCGTGTATTACTTTGTTTATTTACAAGGAATATATCAAAGGGTGTTTCTAAACGGCTGGAAAAAATTAGCCTGATGGATGGTTTACAGTTCGACTTTTTCTCAAAAGAATAGTTGAATAAAACGTTTGGTAACTAGAATTCCTCTTAACTGTACAAAATAGTTTATTTATTTTAAATAATAGTTAATAATGAATTAATTTCGGATTGAAGGTACTTAAAGTGACATCAAACTTATACGAACTCGACTCGACTTCGGCCCGAGTCGAGTCCGGCCTTGGTCTTCAAACCGAGTCGAGTCAAATTGGATGTTAGTGGATAACGGTCAACGTCAATTGAGTCAATTAGGCCGACTTCAGTCGACAAGTTGAGTCGCTTAACGCAACGGACCTAGTCGAGTCTCTCGACTTCCCTCGGACCCGCAAGGAAAACTACTGTGGGAAAAATGAGTTTTGAGTTGGTGCAAGTTTCGTGGTAACTTACTCTTGTATTTAATATCAGTTTCAAACACCTATCGTATCGTGTTGTGTAAACACCGGGACCAACAATGAACTAGATCTCTACTACGTTGGATTTTGAATTACTGCAGATCATCATCAACTTTAATTGCCGAGACCGTCTCCATAGGTGAAAGACACAAACTTGGAGCGAACAAAGATGCGCTCGACATCCTCTTGGTCCTTCAGTTGCCACATGCTCTGAATCTGGTACCCGTCATTGCCTGCAATGTCAAACAGTTCAGTGAATTTTAATTTTTTGACTTTGATACTAGAAAGTCATAACTCTAATCAAACCGACATTAGCTTTATAACAAAATATAACATTGAAATAATTGATATTTAACAAAAGTTACAGCTGTGATTAGACATTAGACTCGTTAGTTTTAAGAGTGTATTCAGTCTCCTGAAGCTTTATATTAAGAATAATTAAACTGTGATTAACTGATAATAAAGTGACTACGTTACATTAATAACTTGCGTGATTAGACCGATGTTAGCTTCACAATAACCTGTTAAGATGAATTATTAATTATTAAAGGTATAACTGTGACGAGATTGGTATTAGCCCTTACTACAGCCTGTTAAGTCCTATTATAATTCATATAAATAATCCATAACTGTGGTTGGCCTGACATCAACTTTACAATAGTCTATTTACATTTCAACTGTAATAAACTTAGTTATAGCTGTAATTGAACTGCTACTAGCTTTACAAGAACCCATTTACGTTTAAAAGTACGTAATTTTAAGATCAATATACAGCTCGTACAGCGACCGTTTATCAAACCGGGTTAAGTCCCTCCATTTTTAAATGTCGCCTTTTACCGGATATGGATACTCACGGACAATTGGAAGTTTCACCGAGGATCCCAGTACGGCGACACTAGCAATGGAATGATGCGAGAGAATATCTGGAATGTCTTTGACCGACGCTTTACAAAAGAGTCCAGCTGGAATACCCGAGGCTCCAGTCAATCTGCAAGATCAAGGAAAACTTAATTTACACCATATTATTATTTTGAGTGACACATAATTACGTTTAAAACTGATCATAACAAAACAATAATCAGAGGCAATTAACAATAACCAAAACGATTATCATAAATGGAATATAATTGTAACCAACGATGTAGAATTTTAAGGACAAACAGAAACCGCACACTACTACGTTATTAATACTATTAATAATCGGTAATAATAACAATAAAAGAATCAAAACTACAATAATAATAATGACAGAAAGACTAATGATAAAGGATTAAAATTCTAGCGAGAATATCGACCTACAGAGAAAAATATCAATAACATAAACAATAAACCCACGAATTTTAAATTAAGTCAACTAAAACTGTGCTTTGCCTTAACACAATATAGACACCTGAATACTAGCATCAAAGATAATTCAAAACTATATTCATTTAAGGAAAATAGACTACTTTAAAAGCTGCTGCATTTGCGAGTCGACAGCAGCCGGTAGGACGTAAATCACCCCACAGCCGTAGCCAACAGCCTTCACCAGCAGGTCCAAGACTTCGGAAAACTGGGCATCTTCACCAGCCACAACAGCAACGAGTCCCGTGGCGAAATCCAGTTTCAGACTAATTACATTCCTGACTACCGCCTTGTTCAGGATCCCCATTTCAGCCGAAGGAATCCAATTCTGAATGTTTCCTGTTTTTACAAATCAAGGTTAATTTTAAAGGTAGGATAATTGCAATTAACTTTATGAAAGGATAAGAACAGTTAAAGCAAACTTATTCGATATCGTAACGTTAGTTGAATCAATAATATTGCAATATCACTAAATAATCATAATTAATAAAAATATTAATAAAATATTAAACGACGTACCGAGGATTTCAGTAAACCAAATCTTAGTAGATAATGGCTAATTAAAAAATGCAATTATGGCAGAATTTAATCAATATTATAACGTCACTTAAATTAACAATATCCCAATGTTAAATAAATTAACGGTAATTAATAGCGAATTTATACTAAAGTAATAAATTACCCGTCGAGGATTTCAGTGACTCGTCAGCAGCAAGTTTCCTCATCAAACCAACGACTGCCGCTGTCTTGTTGACGGCGTTCTGCCAGGAACGCTGAGTGGTACGGGCAGCGTCAATGGCAGCCGCGATTCCTGCATTGCAAGTCAATCCCTCGCCGGCTTCCGGACTGGTTCCGCAATTGACCACCGCGCGCGTTTCAGATCCAGCTTCCACATATCCAATCCCGTTGACGTTGATGCGCTTTATCTATATGAGAAAATACAAACAACTATTGAAATTTAAAACGAAAAGGACTGATTCAACGCAGTATCTGGTTAATGTAATCAATTTTCAGTTAATTTATATTCATCGCATTATTTCACTTGCTGATTTAACAAGACTCAGAGAGGAAATAATGTGACGCTAGGTAATTAGCGTAAACAGATACCGTAAAAATTAACTAGTTACATTAGAATTAAAGTAAAAAAATATCCTAAATGATTAAAATGACCGACATATTGGATACTAGAACTAAAATCAACCGGAAAATGAAATTAAACGTAAGTTAATTATTGTCATCAATTTTTACTTAAAGTATAGGTATTGAGTTTTATCATTTCAAATAATTATATCAGTGCATAAAATTTAACTACGTCATAATTCTACATATAGCATTAACCAAAGTCAAGCTAAATTAAAGAGACGTATTTCAAAAGAACAAGAAAGCACTAGGAGAATTGCCGAAGAAAAACTTATTATAGATAAAATAGCTGGGTTTCGGGGTAAAACGTACATTCACGGCTTGGAGGATCTGCCAGGCGACACTCTGCGCTTCCGTCCACAGCGACACTTCCGAAATGAAGGGCAGTGAGGCTAGGAGACTCAACAGCTCATTGGTAGATCTATAGGACATCACCAGCAACAGCGGTCCCGTGCGGGGATTCTGCGCTACGGGCAACGACGGCTGCGCACCGAACAGCACTCCCGCTGCACCGACTTTCACTATCTTCAAAAATTAGCAGCATACGTCAATCAAATATTCATAAAGTTGAGAGATATTTTTTTAAATATTAACATTATGAATACTGCATCGACTAGAAAGAGGGATTCTAATTAACATAACACGCATAGCTCCTTTAACTAATATGAAGTTTTACCAAATGTTATATTAAATTACATTACATTATAAGCAATTAATTATAATAATAATAAAATTACATATAATGAAACTATTAAATATTAAAAATTAGACAAAATTAAACCACAATAAGATAAAATACGTAAATGTACCGCGAAACAATATTAAACCGATTAAACTTTAATCATGTAAAATGATATCGATTAAAACCTCTGACTGCGTTCCCTTCAGTGTTCCATCTTCCTTCGTTTCCACGGTTACAAAATCGGCCGTTTTATCAAAGACTACGGCTAGCTGGCTTCGGCCCAGTCGATCGCGCAGACGCCATTTAAAGTTTTTCAACAGGGAATCGTGGACCAATGCGTAGCCTCCTGCTGCTACAGTCTATCAAATACATTTCAAAAAGTCAAATTAAAAACAAAATTAAACATAATTCTGATCAAATTCACTCTAAATAATGTCAGAAATTAAATAAAAATAAACTAAATATGAAAATATAGGATGATAACGATAAGATCATTAATTAAAAATTATGAAAGAGCTAAACTTTAATCGAAGTGATTATATATATATCCTGAATTCAGTATTTACGGGATGGGAATGAATGTGCAGCAAGCTAATGGCCGCATCCACAGCAGCGTCGACGTCGCACGTTTCCATGGCAACCAGGGCCGTCTTGCCGCTGAGTTCTACACACACAAACCGAAATCATAAAACAATAAAAACCGAAGACAAATGTTAGAATTCTAATTTAACTCAACTTAACTTTAATATTACACGTGTCGAGAATCTCGACTTCGAAATGGTAACGTCATAGCTGAATGCTCTAAGCCACGCACCTCCCCTGAAACTTTACCGTTTCTGACCAATCAGAGAGGTTCTTAAATTTCTAAATTCCGGACTTGAAACTGTTTTTACAAATTACTAAATTTGAATTTTTAACGACTGTCAGTTGCCTCGACTCAACTCAAAGTCGACGCAATTCAACTCGTGATGTTGCAAATTGACCGACTCGACTTGAGATCTGACTCGCGAGTCGAGTCGTTGACATCACTGCTGTCAATTTGCTTTAGTTTTTCAATACCAAAATCAAGATCCTTGAAGTGTTGTCGCAGGTCATTGGCCAGAGAAAATCCTCCAACGGCGGAAAGTCCGCAGGAATCCTTGGCGGTCAGCAGCACATCCCTCTCGGCGTAGACAACGCTGACGAGTCCTTTGAGTCCAGCCTCGTTGAGAACGTCGACAAGCGCGTACAGAGGTAGCGCTACTTCTGCAGTAGGTACCACGATCACGCCGCTGGTTTAATTAAGTTGTGACATTATTATTATTATTATTATCAATACAGCTGTTACTACTATTCATAATATTATTATCATTATTGTTAATATTGTTATTATCAATATTATTATTATTATTAGACAAAGCAAGTGACGCCTTGGTTTCTTACTTTCCCTTGAGCATCTCCAGCGTGACGATGCGACAGGCGTCGGCGAGCGGGAGGTAAGAGTCAAGGATCAGCAGTCTCGCCTCACCCTTTCTGGCCTACGGAATACAGATGTTAATAGCTTATAAGTAGTAAATTTTGATTGTTTTCGAAATTACTATAATAACATAATACCATACATACATAGACATACATAATACATATATACATGCATATGTATATGTATACACACATATATACATACATACATAGTAAAGATATTGTAATGGTTTCAATTTATTATAAGTAACTTTGAGTAATATGTGGAGAAAAAGTTGAACGGCATGATGTGAGTGTACAAGATTCATTCAAGAATCCAGCCATGCATCCATCTATATATCTACCTATCTATCTATCCACCCATCCATCCATCCATCTATCCATCTATCTATCTATCTATCTATCTATCTATCTATCTATCTATGTATCTATTCATCTTTCCATCCATCTGTCTGACAATCTATCTGTCTATCACCTAACTATCCATCTGTCTATCTTTCTATCTATCAGTCTATCTTTCTATCTATCAGTCTATCTAGCTTGCTACCTACCTACTTACCTATCTATCCATCTATCTAACTATCCGTATGGCTATCTATCTATCTATCTGTCTACCTACCTACCTATCTATCTCCCTATCTGCCACCTATCTAACAACAAGTAAAACGGAATAGCATTGAAAATGTAAATCATATTTACCGTAAATAAAATTAAGAAAAAAAACAAAAAGAAGTATGTATACAAGATAAAATTAAACGTTTAGTACTTCCTGGTGCCCCATGACCCGCTGAGCCGCAAAACTCCACGCTTTTTCCGATGCTTCAACCTCAAACTGCTGCGAATAGCGTGCTGCTCTCGCCACGGACACACTTACGCAGAGAGACAGCAGCTCTTTCTTGGTGGATATCAGCGAAGAAACCCTTTTCAAAATCGATTTCGGAAACAGTTAAACCAAACAATTAAATAAAACTCGTCACAATAAAAAAATACTTGCTACAACCAATTACAACGCACTGTAGTAAATTGGTTAGTTATCTCAGTATTGGTTAATTCTAAATAGGAATAATAATAAGTTACTTTGAAAGCAAATCAGATTTCTCCAACTGGCTGAGCTGGTTAAACTCTACAGCAGACTTCTTCGTGTTCTCGATGACTCGCTGCAAATCAATGCTGCTGATGACGGCCATCTGCAGATTTTGGTAGACACCAGTGATGAGCGGGACTTGCTGAAGTTTCAACTCTCCTCCCTGGGCGCTGGTGGTGCCGAGAAGCCAGTTTTTCTTGTCCAGCCATTGCTTTTTGTATCAACATAGCACGTTACTATTTACGTCTCTCCTTGCAATCAATACGAACAATACACTGAAAAATGAATCATTCTCCAACTGAGATTGTAGTAGCGGAAATAAAAGAACGAGATAACTGAATGTGAAACAAGTCAGCTCCCAGCATTGACGTTATAACCTGACCTATGTTTTACCTTCTCATGTTACTGATTGCCTAACAACTTCACTGTATTTTGGACGTGTTGCATGTTTAAGATGGGAAAGATGTGTTAAGTAATATAGGATTATGATCAGGCTAGGAAAAGCGATCACGTAATATACATATCTTATTACACTTAGTATTGTAGTATGGAACTGAAGAATTTGTAATACCTTCAATGTAACATCCTGCTGATTCATTTCCCCGTAAGTCAGATTGGCACCGCTCAGAACCGAGGCAGAAACATCGATCATTTCAAAAGCAAATCAGACAGGCAGCGTCGTCCTGTTGGTGTTGATAAGTAACGTTTTGAACTGAAATTTTCAATCCCTAACCCTATTCGTAGACTATGGTTTAAAATTGTTTATTAGAAATATATTTGAAACAAGTGTTTACCTGTGCCGTCGATAACACCTGGTGGCTCAAAAACAACACAAGGTATTGAAGGTTAGGGCTAGACGGTAAACCGGGGAAGGCGTGAATTTGAACTGAAGCGAAGCCATAAGGAATTCACTCTTTTCCAATATTCTAATATTCCAAGTATATACATACATACAACTAGCACCAGATTATATGTTGCCGATTTTCGTCAATTAGAAAAAGTGACATCGAATTCAGTTTCATAATTCTAGCCCACAGATCAAGTATATCTGTGTTCTAGCCGCATTTGAGGGTAACGATGTAAAGGCCGACTAAGGCCAAACAACTTAAATAGCCTCTGTGTAAGTTATGTTCTTGTTTATGATAAAGTTAGCGATTTACCGGGTATTTCTCGGTGTCAGTGAAAAGTTTACTGAATTGATATAAGGTATCGATATCGTAATATCGTAAAGAAAATAGAGTTAATATCGATGTTATATAAGTATATCGATCTATTATATCGTACAATGTTACGAATATGAATTATAATATTTTCAGAGATATTTTTAAAAATATTAATAAAAAAATAGAGTTAATGTAAATAGTCAAAGGAGTAGGAAAAATAGAATCAGTTTAATAAGCAACAGTGGTTAACCACCTATCGGTAGCCCAACGCACTACTTTTAAGCGTCGGTCCCTGTTTCGTTTCCTGTTGCACATACCAGCCAAAGCCAAACCAGGGCAACCAACAAGTACAACAAGTTAAGACCTCGGTTCAGCGGAAACAAGAGAAAACATTGTTTGAGTCAAAGGTAAATATATCAGAGGGCCAAGTACGTATTTCAATGTCAGTGTAAGTAAATTAAACGTTTATTAGTTGGTATTCTTTATCTAGTTTAATGTATAAGGATATTGTATTTTGCCAGTGCTATTTTCATTGTTGGTTTAGCCTGGTTTAGCCACAGAGCCAGGGGATGTTCACATCCCAGTTGCCCTAACAGTCTATAAATAGACCGTTTTGTTCCCATATTAGCTGTATTTTGAAAATTTAAAATATTTTTCAAGTCGGTTACACGTATTTTGCAGAATGTCAAACATCCAACAGCAGCGGTTAATCGTTGAGCAACTGAGACGGGAAGCTTCTATCAGACGACTGCCGGCACGCCAAGCCATCAACGACTTAATTGTACGACAAACCAACATTCGATACGTTCAGTCAAAACATTAATATTCTGGTTTTGTTGAAATAGAAATATGTTGAGGACCACCAGCAGGAGGATTGCCTAGTTGTCGGCTTTTCTTCCCAGAAGGCGAACCCATTCCGCGAGAAGAGCGGCTGTTCTTTGCTCTGAGTACCAGTCCTAACATTTTCCGTTATCCCTGAAAAGCTTATCTTTGTAACGTGCTTGTCTCCCACTGTAATCCTTTCCTTCCTTCGACGAATGCTCATCTGCGGTGAGACCCAAGCAGACTGTTTGTGGTGTACTAAAATGCATGTCCTTATCAGAATACATATGAAACGTGACGGGTTGCGACTGTATCACGCGGCACTGTGTGTATATTTTTTTAAACTCTGGGAATCAAACAGGTAAAACTGGAATGCATTCAGTAATATGGCACACTGAAATACTTATTTTCAGTTTGGAGCTGGTTGGTAATTTAGAATATAATAAGGTCATCACTCTCCGCCTTTGCTGAGGTTGCTGCTTCATCCCAGTTATTATTTGTAATGTAACTTGTAAAGGTGGATTGTTTCACCCCCACCTGTCGCGGGAGAGTGTCGGCTGCGGCTGACAGGAAAACGTCGCTCCGCCAGGGAAGCGTGCCGTGTAGTGGATCCTGAATTTAGATTTTAGGAATGAATCAGTTATAAGTTGGCCGACACTGGTTCAGCGAACAATACCTTTCCTGCCAGGCTGTGGATTTTGCTCCGCAGCATCTGCAGCTGTATCCTAAGATGCTCGTACCTGTAACGAGAACAGACATTGCAGTTAATATAACTACTAGTGTGACATTGAAAACGTTACCCTGAGACACGCAGTGCTGAGACCCACTGCTGAGCGTTCGCCAAGTTTTTGCAGGCGAAAACATGTTTCTTGTGGGGTTCATCTAAGTAAACTATGGAGAACGCAAAAGGGACGTCAGCATTTTCCTCTACTTTCACCGAGCAATTTTCCAGTACCAATACGCCAACCGGTTCCTAAATACAAAGCAAAAGAGATGAGCGAGACTTTGAAGATTTGCACGTTCCGAGCACGGAATCGTACCTCTCGTTTTATACCACCAAACGAGTTCAGGCTGAAGTAAAAGAGAAGATTACCGACTGCTTTGAACCAGTACTCCTTGAAACCTTTGCCCTTGACTTTTGGCTTCAGTGCCAGTAGCTGATGGTGAAGCCTTCCCTCAATGACAGCTGGTTTCATCGCCAGGTGCGTCAGTTCTTTGTCGTTAAACTGCATTTCTTATGGACTGACATGTGAATTTGAAAAAAAGAGCACAGAACCGTGGCATAAAATTATTGCCTCTGTTCCGGGTACGGAGTCTGCTTGCGGTACACTATATTGAGGTTAAGGGCTATATAGGTAGACTGAAATGGATGGACCAGGATGGACGATAAGCGTCTGTTTCATTAGGTGGGTCCTGTCAACTCTCTCGGGTCGATAAGACAAGAGGATGATTATGGCGACAGCAATGTTCAAATTGGTAACACCAGCTGGGCGTAATGTAGTGGGAGTCAGCTATTTGAAACAATATCAGTTTTCCCTTTAAAACTCACTGTGACGGCAAATAAGAATTGCTATTGTACTAGTTAAAAACAAATAGTAGGTTGCAGTTTAGCCGCAACCCGCAGCTTTGACCAAAAATTAAATGTCAATAAACGCCAATCTACAACGATGATTAACTTTGCTAATTTACCGATAATTTAAGATTTACTTTGGATTTATACTTAAAAAATAATTGTGTAAAGTAACACATGTTTTGCAAAACTGAAACAATTAATGAAATGAAGTTAATAAAGATCACACACTTGCTATATAAAAACACACATGCAAATGTAAAAGATACACAATGTTGTGTGCACTAGGTTATATTGGCATTTGTCGCTTGGCGGTATGCCAACATTGACTGATTAACAAGTGAGGAATTTTGCATACGGGAAATGATTCTAGATTGCTGCAATTAGTATTCCTGGCAGTTTGTTTTACTGAAACTGGAAACACGAAAAGCCTGCCATAATTTAAATCTATAATAATCCAGTTTTTTGTTTATCTGACTGAATTATTCTCCTTTCACATATTTAATAAAGCTATACAATAATGTAATTCGGGTGCTACATCTTTAACAGGCTAGTTTTACTACTAGTTAATTTCCATATTTTATAATATTTCTGACGGGGAGCGGTCTGGGACTTCTCTTCCAGGTATGCGTTCAGCAGCTGTGAAAACGTTCTGCTTAGGGGGGTGGGGCCGCAGTAATAAGGCATGCGGAGAAGCGCAGTACGTGAAAAGTATATTTCACACATGTTGAAGATGTCTTGACGATCCCTAGACGTCAGCATCAATACTCTCGACAAGCATTCCATCATGTCTCGACTTCATTTCATGCACAATTAACTAAAACTAACGATACTGATGAAGTTAATGCGACTATGTAGTTTAAGTGCATCGGTAAATATAACATACTCATTAGTTATTATATATAGAACTGATTTAAACAAGATTTTTGAAGGTTTGCGCCAAACACACCCAGTAACAGACTATGTTTTAAATGCTGTTAGTATGTGGTTACGTATTGTCGTACGGGAGCGCGTGCAACTATACGATTGATTTTATGTTTTTTATTGCGGCCATACGTGACCTCAGAATTAATCGTACTTGGGGTCAAAAGATGTTTTTTTTTTACCGTGGAGAATGCAAATTTCTACTTTTTATTGCTTATTTCGGCTTATTTTCTGAAAAAAGCGCTAAAAATCGTCAATTCATACGAGGGGGAAACAGTTTTTGGTCTCTAGCCCCCTTATTTATGAAGATATTTTAACGAATAAAAAAATATTCCATTCCTCTGTTAAATTACTTGCGTTTAAAACGATGTTTCTACCTTGAAAGGTTGAGATGCTAGACGAATTTGAAGAGAGTTCAGTTTTTTGTCCACCGCCAGTTGAAAATAGCGTGCGCTGAGTATACTCGCCTAGTAATAAATCAAGAGTCTAGACTGGGGTATATTATCAGATTTTATACTTCTACGAAGCCGACTATCGTAGAGACTATATTCCCGTTTGGGTCGGGTTCCATGTACACCGTACCGAAGCTCCGTTTACATTTTGTTCTCGCTCCCCGTTCACCCTAGCCGCTAAAGGTAACCTTGAGACTGCTTCCCTAAATTTAACCCTACAGGAACTAGGTCAGCGGAAAGGGGGAGAGCTAACG
>JAIQCU010001544.1:0-19004 GCA_022114935.1 Leptestheria dahalacensis
TTTGGTAAAGAGAAGTATCTCTCTACCATGTGGATATAGCTCTCCATCCACCGGCGATATTCCAACTTAAAATTTGAAAACGGAAAGTTCTCAGAGTTTTTTCAAAGAGCTATTTTTGGGTGGAAATGAACAATTTCAAAGTAAAAGAGAAAAGATACCGAAAACGGTTGATTTGGGTAAGGAGAAGTATCTCTCAACCATGTGGAGATTTGAATTACTGTCCCCATCAGTGATGAACATTTCACTGGTCATTCTGGTGTTGACTTCTTCGCTGGACCAGGCGCGACTGGGAGGGGGGCCCGAGGTCAAAGGTCACTTTCCTGGGCGGTTTATCGTCGCTGGACGAGGATCTCAGCGCCGAGCGACTGCAGCTGGCCCCGCTGTCCAGCGACATGCGGTCGAAGTTGAAGGCGTTGTCGTCCTCCTCGCTGTCGATGTACATCTCCACCTCGGCTTCGGGCTCGTGACCCAGGCCGGAATCTTCGTCCAGACTGCGGAGTCGCGCCTCCAGGTCCAGGTTCATGCTAAAGTGCTGCATGACGACCCGCTTGACGGCCATGGCACTCTCGGCGAAGGAAGACAGCTCGCGAGCGCTGTTGTTCCTAAAATCATAGAAAATATATTGAGATGAGCCAATCAATTAATTAAAAAAATATCGTTAAATATATTAATTACCTTATATAATTATGATGAAATAGAGTCCTACAGTTTATAAAAATTATTTGAATGAAACTAAATTTTAACTTCATTTAAGTTAAATTGAAAAGTACGTCAAGAGCCGCTGAAAATACGATCCTTTTCACGCAATTAATTTCAATATCTGCCCGATTAAAACTAGGTGCGATAATAGAAGTTAAAGTTAAGTTAAAATTCAATATAAACCAAGTTAATTTATCAAATCACGAGTCAATCAACATAGAAACCTGCGTATCACATGGGGCGTGACCAGAGCCGTCGTCGGCCCTCCATTCTTCACCCAGGGATGCTCCAGCACACAATGGGCGGACAGCCTCCTGGAAGCATCCTTGACAAGTAGCCCGTGGATCAAATCCTTGGCTTCCTGCGATATATAGGCCCACTCCTGGTCCGGAAACTCGAATCTCCCTTCCTGGATGCTGGTAAAAAGGAGATCCTGACAAGCCTGACACGATTCACCCCTTTCCCATCCGCACGCGGATCCGCAGTTGCCGTAAAAAGGCGGATATCCGCACAGGAGGATGTACATGACCACTCCCAGGGACCAGAGATCGCAGCGCTTGTCGTAAGTGTTGGTCTGGCCCTGAAAGGCTCCAACCACCTCGGGGGCCATGAATTCCGCACTTCCGACCGGAGTGAGCAGCTCGGGAGTCGAAATGGGCGAGTTGAGGTTCGAGTGGAATTTGATGCCCGAGCCGAGATCGAAATCGCACAGCTTGACCGGAGTCAAGCGGTCCGGATAGACGCAGAGGATGTTCTCCGGCTTCAGGTCGCGGTGAGCGATTCCTGCAATTAAAAAACTGGTTTAATATTATTAGTAATTTAAAAGTTAAAATTTTTTGTTCTATTACGTAATTCGTGATATATTTGAGTAACGAAGTTAACTGGCTAATATGCAGTCACACTAACCTAATATTTCTTGCCAGTTTCTTCTGTAGATCATAACGATTTGAGCGAAAATAGAGGTTAACTTGTTAACTTGATTAAAACTGAACCTGTAGACCATTATTTGCGATGTAATTAATAACTTGAAGCCGATTACTGATTGGTCCGTAATTAACCAGTTAATTAGATCTCTAATCCATCTACATATTAACTAAATTAACTGTTTCGTCTAACTAATTCATTTTACAGTGATGAGCGTTTGAGGAATTAACCCTTTTTGTGCAGGAATTCGAGGGCGGACGCCAGCTGCCGGATGATCTGACTGGCCTCGCGCTCGGTAAAGTGAACCCGCTTCTGGATGTGCGACAGCAGCGGCCCGCCGACGATCTTCTCAAAGACCAGATAGAAGCGGTCCTCCTCTTCGAAAAACTCGATCAGCTGGATGATGTTGGGCTGACCCTGGCAGTGGTGAAACGTCTCTACTTCCTTGAACACGCGGTTCCGGCTGTGTCCGGGCACCTTCTCGATGATCTATTCAAAATCCAATTAGCTCAATCAACTCCACCGCTGATCCGCTTATCACTTAATTCGCCAACTGCTGTTCATCGAATATTAACTGACTATTAGTTTGATTTAATTTAATTAATTGAAGTTTTTCGATAACTACTTCACCGAAAAGTACTACGCGGTACTTGAGTAATGACGAGTTAATTATCATCTTCCTTCATTGACTTGGTACTGGGGAATTTCACCTTGACGGCGTATTCGACGTCGGTCCAGATGTTGACACAGGTCTGCACGGAAGCGTAGGCACCTTCTCCAAGAAATTCACCCGTCAGTCTGTACAGTTCTGCGAGATTCACCAACAATTAGCAAATAACGTTAAAAAAAAACACAGAAGGAATCTTAAACTATTTACAGTCAGGTAGCCAACTAGCTAACTAGCAAACTAACTAACTTGATTAACTAACAACAAAATAGCTAAATTAACCAACTAGCTATCAGTTAGATAAGAGAGAGTTATAAGTTAGATATATATGTGAGATAAGATACTTAGATAGATAGATAGATTGATAGACACATAGGTAGATACGAAGACAGATAGATAGATAGATAAATAGAAATTAGTGGATACCATTGAAAGTGGAAGCAAAGAGACTGGATCCGGTGCGCTTCTTCTTCCGACGGCGTTTCTTGGCCTCTTCCTTTTGGCGCTGGATTGCCACGTCCCGATCCATAGCTACTCTCTCCATTTCAACATCTCCATCCCCTAGTCAAACAAACAAACCAAACCAAACATAAAACATTAATAAACAAACAACTATTCAAACGGAATCTTTAAGTCTGTAATCTTATAATTAATAAATTTCCTCAATTAGTTCAAATTAAATTCACTTTAACTAACTGAAAAGTCGTAAGATTCGAGTATTAAACAAATTTTTATAAAAAAAATCTGTAAATGTGTAACTAAATAGTTTTACAAACAAACAACTATCAAACAAGCTAGCCCAACAGAAACAAACTAGCAGACTAACTAACGTCAACTCACACTAAAGGTAAGAGCTACTAACAAGACTTACGGTAAACGAACGAACAAACAGAACAAGCAAGCAAAAAAACAAACAAACAAACAAACAATTTCATTAAAACAAAACTTGACATTAGAAATTAATAAAGTATCAAAGTGTAACACGCAAACGAACAAACCAACAAGCGCGAAAGTTGACCCATCATCCGACTAACAAACAACCAAGTTAAATCAACAAACAAGCAAACGAACAAGCAATCAACGTGGAAGTTATTGGCCCACCGTCCGACTAACAAACAAGCAAGCCAAATCAACAAACAAAGCAAACAAACATGGTGAACAGTTTGCACGGCAATCCGATCAACATACAGCCATGCTAAAATCAACAAACAAGCAAACGAACAAGCAAACAACATGGAAGTTACTGACCTCCCACCCGACTAAAAAACAACTAGACCAGATAGCAAACAAACAAACAACCAATCTGCTCGTTGTCCCACTTAACCAACGAACAACCATTCAACAAACAACCAGAAAAGACGAAAAACAAACAATCGAACCAGCTACAAAAATTCGTAACCAGCAAACAAATATATTTACCACCTAACAAAGGAACCCATTTTTTTTATTTTAATAATAAATTCTTAACTTCAGTTTCCATTATTAAAGACACAATGTCATTTCCACCAAGTAAAAACGAGATAATCCTAAATGAGAATCGTGATTCTCCCGGCGGCTTTTCAATGCGACTCAATTCCCACACGAGGAAAAAAGAGAAAGGGCGGAGAAACCAGAAATTACACAAAAATTAAAAAAAATAAACAAATAAAAAAATTATAGTAAATTTGAGGGCAATAACCGACCGGTTGGCAACTATTTGCGGTCTATTTTTTTTTTAAATAGAAGACTGAAAATACTTTTTAAAAAAATGAAGCACGACTTTCACCTACCACCGGTATACATTAACATTTCCTTCAAAACATTTAAAAAAAAAACGGCCATTCAGTATGATTTTCCTAAAGTTTAAAAATAATACAAAAACCAAGACTTAAAATTAACAATTAACCAACGACGAAATAACCAAATAAGTAATTAAACAAACGAGCTGAAAGAAAACCTTAATATACATTAGAATCCAGCACCGATTTACTACATTATCCTACACTGTAATTGTTTCTCGTTATTCGACATAATTAAATATAATTACCCAGCCATTATAAAATATAATAGAAATAATATCACAAAATATAAACATGGAATTAAAAATAAATAAATAAGCATCAGCAGTTTTCTGCTTGAGCACGAATCCGGAGCGCGTTCTACATATTCGCAAGCCATATATAAGCATGGTGTATATTTTATACCCATCATTCATGGCCACGACGTCGACGTTTACAACAACAAAACCTAATTAGCCCGGGAAGACAACAAAAAAAATTCGCGCGCTCAGGCGCTGTGCCAAAAAAGACATTTGGGTGGAGTCGCGAGTTTCCCGTTTTTCAATTAATTTTTTAATTATTTTTATCCTGGCGTCTTACTCGCGAAAAGTTTTTATAGAGGGTCAATGACCTTTGACCCAATTTTCACCCAAAAAATTGGCAAATCTAACTCAGACTGAAAACCAGAATTTCTGATTTAAAAAATCTTGATTATTTTTTTTTATTTTAACTTAATGTTACTATTTTTAAAACCTTATTAATTCCATTCATAAAGTTATCTTGTATAAATCTTGGTTCTTAAAACAGTCAAGACGGATTTTTCAAAAAAGATTCTCCGGAATCCATCAAGAATCTTCACAAAGAGTAATATATTTTCAAGCAGTTCATTTAATTAATTCGTCAAATTATTCCAAGGGACATTCCACGTCAAAATACAATCCCGGGAATCTATAAAGAATCCCAAGAATCTTATGGCGAATTCCTGTTTAAATCAACAACCAGAGAAACGATATCACATTGATTTTTGTTTTTTTAAAAAAAAGGGAAGAAAACCGAAATGTAACTGAAGATTCTCATACGATTCTGGCGCGAGATTCTTTAAACTAGCCCAGGTGTTGTAAAGAGAAAGTAGCGAACCCCTTCCCACCTCGATTTCTCCACAGATTACGATTCAACCTGTAAAGTTAATTTAACACACCCCAACCGAGCACAAGTGTAGCTGTTGACACCATCGGGAGGCCAACCCTCAGGTGAAGAGGTACTACGTGCAGCGACCGGCGTAGGCCGAAGAAGAATTCATCAATCTTCAAAACAAAGGCGAGGTCAAGCTACTGGTTCGTCGGAGCAGCGTGGGTGTACACGTGATCGGCCGTTCCACGCCGGTGAACAGCTACATGATTCTCTGTGAATCCACCATGATTCCCTTCAAGATTCCGACTCAGATAACGCAGACGATCATCTCAGAATGATTCTTGAAGTCGCGAGACAGATTATCAGAAGCAATGACTGAATGAATCTTAAACGATTCTTCCTGATTCACTGAAGTTTCTTCCATGACTCTGATTCGGAGACGATCTTTGGAAGTGATTCTTGAAGTTGAGAGATCGATTCTTCAAATGATTCTTCAGATGATTCTTACACGATTCTCTAAAGATTCTTCCATGATTCTGATTCAGATACAGGAGACGACTTTTACAAATGATTTTGAAATGATTTGCTAGACGACTCTTCCTGATTCTTAAAAGTTTCTCCCGTGATTCTTCGGAGAGTCACGTAAAACTGATACTATAGAATACCGACCGAATTCTGAAAGATTCCCTTATGATTCTCACGGACTCGTTGGATGTCTTGGGATTCTTTAAAGACTCTACCGACGTAGCCTGATTCACAACGACTAACTGCTATCCATGATTCTATATCTTCCACGGAATTCAAATCCCACAATGACTCAAAACAAGTCATAAACCAACTGCCCACTTAAAACTCTTTCAACACTATCACTATAACCTGATTCACTTCCAAAAGACTTCAAATGACTTGCTGTAAGAATCTAGATAGTTGATTCAGCTTTCCATTTCAAATTATCACTAATACAAATAAAACATATCCTTGATTAGAGGATTACGTAACGCACATAGCAATTATGATTTGGGATGGTCTGCTGATCACGTGGACAAACACGCTTGCCTACACTCGCATTTGCCCGTTCAGCAAACGTGACTGACCCGAGTATGTCTGGACGGGCAAGAAACCGCACGCGCGTCTTTCCAACAGAATTTTCCGCTTAACTGTAAATCTTTGAATGACTCATGCGAGTCCCTCTCACCTGACGGACTTACTGATTCATGACCTTCGAATGACTCAAAGACTTCTTAACTAACAACAACTCGCTGTTACAAGTACGACCAAAAGAATACCACACTAGCTGCAGTAAGATGACTCATGACTCAACCGACGTATCAAGATTTACATAAGATTCACATAGGAATCTTTGCACCCATCAATGTAATAGGAATCACAAGAATATCTGCAACTAGCAATGACTCACTGATTTAACTACAATTACGAATGACTCAACAATGGCTAGAGATACGCAATGACTCATGACTCAATAGTGACTCGGGTATCAAGATATACCCATGAATCTCTGCAAGAAACAAATGACTCACTATCTCAAATGCTGGCTATAGAACAATCAATGAGGCATGACTCACTAACGACTCACTGACTCACGCACACCCTTTCAGAACTTAACCCCTTCAACCCTTAGTCACTCAAAAACCATCCCTAAGATTCTCACATGATTCTCAATTCTATCCACAACTCCTTCCGCGTATGACTCACGAATTGAAGTGACTCACTTGAAAAAAAGACACATCCAATCTTTGCAAAATCACCACTTACGTACGTACTTAATATCTTCTCTCGCCTAACTCACTACCAAACCCATCAGTATGAATCTTAACAAGAATCTCAAGATTCTCTTATCATTCCCAATACGCTACGTACAGGACTTGATAGAATAACAATAATAACAATCTTAAGAATTCCGTTAGTTCACTTTCGTCGTAAACAACCAGAGGGCACTGCACCTCTCTACCCTCCTTTATTCCTTGTCCAAGTAAACAACTATTACCGTTGTCGGAGCTATCGTCCGCGTAATGATGTTCCACCATTCTCGCTTCTCCTTTTTCCCGATCAGCTGGAAACCGCAAACTCCACGCCGGTTTTTTCAACACAAACTTTCTCCTCGCCGACAAGAGAGTGAGAGACAGAGAGAGAGGTCACTCGTTCAAAGGAACATGCGGGTGTTTGTAGTAGAAGAATTTGCCACGTCGGAAGAAATGAACAATCTTCCTGATTTGGTTCAAATTGCAATTCAATCTGAAGAGGAATTTCAAATGATGGAGGGGAAACTATAAGTGGGAAGACGAATATAGGAGAGAAGGGTTTAGAAAGGAAAGAAAAAAACAAGGGAAGAAATTAGAAGTAAGCAAGGTGTACTGGAAAGTTTCCTTCTGTCTGGAGGACAAGTGAGCCACCAAACAAGAAGCTTCCTGAGCTCTTTTAGTCCCTTTTCGCTGTATGGTTGTTATTTTCACGAGTGTCTTCCATACCGGACCGAGAGAGACTGAACATGATGTGATATCGCGCGCTTGTTTTATACAGCGCAGAAGTGAAATCGAGCTTCTAATAGTTCCAGATATCGCCCCTAGATGGCGTCTTTCTTCCAAGGTCTTGCAACCGGACTACTGTTTACGTTGTAGTGTCCCTGCTGATATACTGTGTTGATTACCTTGTGTATTAGACAACCAATTCAATCAACTGTTAAAACGGACGTTATATTTCAGCTTCAATTCCTGGTTTCAAGAAGCTTGTTCCATGGTTTCTTCGAAGAAAAGAAAACGATTGTTGTCTTGACCACGTGGAGGCGGCCGCCATTTTCGCCCAAAACAAAGATGGCGTCGCTTCCGTTCTCATTTGAACAGGCCTGGCGAGCTAACTGCGCAACGGCCATCTCCCGTGTGCCCCCATCGTCGTAAACAACGCACCAGGGGAAAAACAACAAGAACAAAGCCAACAGAAAGACAAGGAAGAAGGAATAGAAAGAAAGGAAAAGAGAAAGAAGAAAAACCATAAAAAACAAACAATATTTACTTGGCCGAGAGTAACCCAACAATAGAGTCCTGCGTTCTAGAGAAATCTAGTTCTAGACAAGTCGTCTGCATACCTTCCTAACAAGGTTCAACAACATCCCAACTTTGTCATATATCGATATTTTGATACGATATCACCAGAATAACAATACTTTCAGAAGCAGTCCTACAAATCTTCAGTTACTTCATGTAGACAAGACATACACTGGCTTTAATCAAATTTTCTCGTATCTATTGTAACATATCATCAGAATATTAATTCGAAACCGCTAAAATACTGATTCTAGATACCGGTTTGATATATCATGCCCTAAACAAGTCAAATACATCAGATTCTTGATGTTCGATAGGAAACATCATCAGAATGTCGATATTTCCAGATTCAAACAGAATAGTTGATGTATTTACCGACGTCAAAATGATACACCATTGGCTTTCTTATCGTCTGATATATCAACTGGTTGATATCAATCATCTGGCTTATAAACCTCTGATATATCAACTTATCGTCAATCAAGTGCAGCCAATAACTTAAAGGAAAGCTTGTTAATAATAAACAGTCTATAAACACACGATTCATCACTATTGCATCATCCTAATACGTCAACCTAAAAGACAATATCCAAAACCTGTATTTCGTTTTTCCACTTTTCTTTTGAATCTCCCGCCAAATCCCCTTGCTATCTTATAGGGAAAACCTGAGCACGGGACTTTTTTGTTTTCGCTATTTCAGGTTTCAGTCCTGTTTTTCGTCGAGTCCGCATATTTGTCTTCTTGTTTTAATTATAACGCCGGCTAGATTAGATCAGGTATATCAGGCTCCAACCTTGGCAGCGAGTCAATTTCCTTATTTTATATTATTTCTTGTAATCCATTTAAAATATTTTTTTAAAAAAATTTCTTCTTCCGTCTCTTTCGCCATACTGGAGGACATGATTGTTCCATTACCTTGGTGCAAAATCTCGACATCTAAGTATACAGGAAAAAGGACGAAGTACTGATCGAACTGCTTAGTGCTACTGACTGATTTCTATTCGTTTAAAACTGACTGAAAGGTTTGGTATCTAACTGGAGAGAGTTTAATAATCTGCACCCGCGCGACATTGATCTACCCAGCTAAACAACGAAGTACTGAATGAACTACTTAACCCTACTGACTGATTCTGCTCGTCTTAGACGGACTGCGAAAGGTTGGAATCTAACTGGAACAAGTGTTTAACGACGTGCTGACCAATTCTGAATTGCTGAGGGATGTGTTTACTCATTCATAATAGAAGTACTGAATGAACTACTCAGCCCTGATTTGATTCACTGAAAACGGACTAACACTTTGGGTGAATCCGACCGGGACGAGTGCTGAACGACGTGTTGACCAATACTGAAGTGCTTAATGCATTGTTTACTACTGTTGAATCATCGTATCGGAAAACGTGTACACAATTACGAGCAAATGTCAAACTACTGAACAACCTACTTACTACTCCTGCCCCCCTATCATTTTTATTTTTTTATAAAACGATATCGAGCTTACCTGACATATCAATAATGTATAATTGCGAGTCCAACTGAAAGTTGATTCGATATCGATATCGCTGCATTAAAAGATACCGTATTTAAACCTATAATCGACAGTTTATTAATGAGATCGAATCGGATTCTCCGAGCATAATTCCTGAATCTTTAGGATTCCCTTGCTAATTTCATAATAATTTATACAAAAGCTGCAAACCCCAGCTTGTTCATTCTTGCCGTTGGAAAGTGTTCCATTACTCACGCGACCTGTTCCTTCAAACAGAGGACACTTGCGTTTGCATTTGTCAGTGGTTACATGACGCACCGTAAAAGGCGGGGTTCGCAACATTTCAAAAATTCCATTTTTCGCGGTAAGAATCACTACAGTTATAAGGCATCTTTAGAATCTCGAGAATCTTGGTTGTATAGGAAACTTTCTTTTTCCCATAGATTAGGAAACCCAATAGCCTTTATGGAAAAACTGGCAATTTAATGTTGATAAAAGACGGTGGTTACTCATTTGTATCGACATTCCAATAGCGGTGAGTCACAGTAAAACGTACATCGTGCACCTGTGTTTTGATTGCATTTGGGCCATCGTTCACGCTTCGTAAAGTGTGAGTAATCACCGTACTCACTTTTCGGGCAAATAGTTTTTTATGTTTTCTATTTCATTCGTTTTTATACTTTAATTGGATATTGGTGGAAACCAGAAGTCTGAAATCACGACAAGGAATTGGAGATTTGTCATTTCCTGCATTTATAAAACGAATATATAGGTCGAATATCATGGGCGGAAAAGGATCGTTCCCACAGATGACCTTCAGGCTGTATTTTTTTTTGCAGGAAATTAAAACCTTACTTTTTTCTTGATTAAATTAATTCAAAATTAATCCTCTAATTCGACTAATTAACGACTAGTTCTGTAAATTAATATTCCGACAATTATATTAATTAAGAAATTAATAAACCTTGTAAAATTTAAGTTTATGGATAAAAAATAACAGTAATTTTCATAACAATCAAAGGATGGTTGTTGTAGATATTTCACTTTTTCATGGTTATAACCCAGGTAACTTTAACACACCAAAATTAACGTAATTAAGTATTAAAGACAGAGTAATTTACGTTTATAACTGATGTAAGGGAAATGTAATACCTTCATTATAGTTAAAGGAAGAGCCATCGAAACCGGAGTCGGTCGATCCGGATCCCGGCGGATTGACCGACTTCTTGAGTGCCGATTTGACGAGGAGAGGGGCGGAGGATCGTGAAAGATGAGGCGCAGCGAGGGATTGGGGATCCGCAGGATCCGCGGTTCTTGCACTCGGAGTAGACGGGAACGACGAGACATCGTCGGCGAATCGCACTGCCAAACGTTCCATTCCGCTCGTCCAGTGGGCAAACAAGAAACCGCTTTTTGACGTGAACCTTTGAAATTCAAATTTCAAAAAAATTTAATGGAAACAATACAATTTGTACAGTAATGTTATGAATGTAACGGTAAAACCTATGATATAAGGTGAATATATTATGATATACAACATGTGTGAACCTTCCAATTACAATACATAACACAGGAATTCAATGCTACAATAAAATTATGATAATAACATAAATATGTCAATATTTGAAAAATAGCAATAGTTAAAAACGGTTACCAAATGAAATTAAAATTAAAAAAAAACAGATTGGCGGGAAATTTGTTCGATTCAAATTTATTTGGTTTTTTTTTACATAAACTTTAGATTTATAATGGTAAATTTGGCAAAAAAATCACAATAATAACAAAAAAGTCAATATTTGGAAAATAGCAATAATTGGTGGGAAAGTTTCAAATTCAAAATTCAAATTAATACAACAATTAAAATAAGTACGCGAATCTTTTTTATTCACATTTCTGAGGTCAACAATAAAATAAGTTTAATGATGGAACTAATTTAACAATAAAATCATAATAGCAACTCAAATATCTCCGTCAATGAACACCAAACTCTTGAACAAATTAAGTTAAGCGGGAAATTTCACATGTAACAAGTTCATCAATATATTAAACTTAGAGTTAATACTTATTAAATTAGATTTCAAGTAATCGGTACAGGTACAAACTATCCGCTGAATTGAAACAGAAAGAGCGGGATGACTTAATATTTTGAAATTGAACTATAAACAAAAACCAGCTAGAATTAATGCATGTTTCATTAGATTTCGCGTAATTGTTATCAAACAATATCGTTTAAAACTGGACGGATATGACCAAAACCTCAATGAAAAACAAGTGGGAAACATTCACACATCACGCTCACCAAAGCGTGACTCCCGTACGCATAACTCAAGGAGCGCAACCGTACGAGGCACACGGAAAAAAAACAATGCAAGTGCATCTCAGATAAGGTAAATAAACAGTAAAAGTAAAAGCTGTAATGCCTAGCACTTACAAAGCATTTCTTTATAGACATGACTTAAAAGGTGCGAGATTATTCGCTGGAAAAAAGGAGGAAATGTCTGCGCAGTTGTCCATTTCATCCATGTTGATCACCGCCTGTTTCTAAAACCTACGCTGATTTCTTTCTTTCCTCAAAGGTAAAAATAAACTGGTATTGTATGTATTTAAATAGGTCAGGGACCCGTTCTCGCCAAATATAATAAAAGTCGGCTGCAACAGTGCCCTCTAGCGGTCACGCCATCAACTTAACGTTGCAGGTGAAACCGTTGAGATTGAAACTGATGATAAAAATGGACGAACATGGCAACAAAAGCAGACAAAGTGAATTTAATTTAAACATAGCCCCGCAGCAAGTAAGAACGCCTCGAGTGAAGCTCTTGGCCGGAAACTGGGTCAGGGATGTTTAACGTCGAGTCCCGAGTAGGAGAATTTCACTTATGCGTTCAGCGGCTGTGCCGTGTTGAACTGCCGGACGACGACGTCAGTTTGGTCAAAACAAGACACACCGATAATAGGAAACATAAAAAAGAGAAAACAAATGGTATGCCCTCTAACCACCAGGTAGTCCAAAACGGGTTTTTCGTCTTCTTCGGGTCACTTGAAATTATCACCCGAGGCGAACCTGTTTTTATGTTTGTTTGTATTTTTGGACTATCTGAACGAAACCTGATGGGCTTGTCCGTTTACGATTACTTTAAGCCAAAATACGACTAAATTCGTATAAATGAATCAAAGATAACTTGAAATTAAACGGCGTAACGGTTATGGGAAGTTGACGTCCGTGTCGGTTGACAGCTGTCAACAATGACTTCAATATTTTTTCCCCAAATATGCGTAAAACTGTCGTGACAGTCCCTTAAATACATTCTACGATGGTTAAGAAACTTGGTTAGATAGTTTTAAGGTCAATTTGAAAAGATTTGACTACAATTTCAATGTTTATTTACCTGCGAACTCAAGCTGGTGACCTTCCGAGACGTCCTCACTACATCGCCACTAACATCACAATACGCGCGGCGTTGCCGTATCGATAAAACCATTTTCATAAAGCAAAAATTAAAACCGCGCGTTTTTAAAATTATCTAGCCAAAATAGTATATAACTTTATAATTATTGTTGTCAAGTAAATATATAATTATAGTAATACTATATTGTAATAATGCTTGCATTGCATCAACATCCCGAGCTCATCACGTCCCGTGATATGACATCGAGTTCGACAAGCTTCCCCGTTCCCCGAGTGTCGAGCAAATGGACATGAACACTAAATTACTTTCTACGCATTTATTCCTCTGATTGAAAACTGTAAAATCTAAATTGTGCTTCAGAACTAAATAAGAACACATTCATGAACCGTTCTATGTAAACGCAAACATTCCGAGCTCTAACGCTGGGGACGAATGCCATCGTTTAAAAACGAACATAAATTCAACCCTTTTTATTCTAATGTTACATAATCTGTTTCTACAAATTATTTTGTTTTTTAGGGATACGCACTGATGTCTGCATTGCGAGCAAATTATTATTCAGCTTATCCGTGGTACTTCCCGAGACTCTTGCGACTGCGAACCCCGTTCTGTCCTTAACTAATATATCTTGATACTATAGTCCTACGTTAACGTAACCTGCAATCAATTTTAAGATTTCTATCACAAACACAATAAGCAACGAACCCAATCATTTTCAAATGATAAATTTGTAAGTTCCGTCAAGTTTTAGAAGGGTTTTCGAATTACACTGCTGATAGAGGTTTAGCATTGCGGTATGCTTCGTTTATTTTTTGCAACGAATATTTCAAGAAAGTGCCAATCCGTAATTCTGTTGATATATATATACATATATCAATATATATATATATATCAATATATCAAATTGTATAAAAAAGGAAATTGATAAGAATTCGGTATCATTAACTAAATAATTATGTGCACTTACATTAGTTTATCATTAATAATAATACATGTTATATAAAAATAAAACCTTATCATTCAAACAAAAACTGCAGCCTCCGATTTTCTATCAGTTTCTATTAATTAAATACGCCGTGGAAAAATTTACAAAATACAGTGCAAATCCCAAATTAAACTAACAGGGCATTTGTGTGTAATCAAGACAAAACCCGACTTCCACTGCTGTTTCCGGATCAGTCATGGCTGTTAAGCCACCGTCTGTCACAAAGTAGATATTGAACGGTTTCCTAGAAGCTTTGATAAACAGTTATTACTAATAATCTTTGTTTATTACTTATTTAACAACTAATATGGCTTACTGCAAACGACTGCATTCGCAGTTTGCATCATATCGTTTTGTGCATTGAAGAACTGTCCACAAAGCCGATCAGCAAACATGGTAGGATCGGTGCTGAATCCCTGGTTATAAGCTCCTGGAATGATTAGGTAATCCTTACAGCAGTCAGTGTTTGTTGCCGACATTCCAGTGGGACCACTGATGGCGAAGGGGCTGCCTGGGCATACCGAGTAACAGATGGAGCAATAGTTCTACATAGAAAGCGAGATCTGGTTACTGCACAACGGCAAATTCATAAGTTATATACACTCTCCATCCTAAAGCAAATCCCGTAATCCTGATTTGCTACATGTTTCGAATTGGCTGGAGTTCCAAAGTCGTAGTTAAAAGAAGCAATCCTACCGCTGGCGGCAGTGTAGTACTGCAAACAATTAGCTGGGGCTGCAAATGAACTATACAAAATAGACACATTTGAATAGTATGAATGCCAAGTTATGGTACCTGTTACGACACTGTTGCAAGGTAGTTGAGTTATTTTAATGTTCCAACTTCTAGTTGATATTCCGTTAGGACTGAGAAGAAAGTTCAACGTGATGGAGTTGGTGGGACGTACATCCAGGTACACTGCAGAATAGCAAGTAAGACGAGTTAACAGGATTCAGTAATGTAAACTTGAATTCTATTCAACAAACTATGTTGTCCAGCGTTGTAACGGCCGCAAATCGTAGGTGCAGTGGCTCCGGTTATGATAAACGCATCGGTTTGACAAACGGAAGTAGCTGGATCGGGATCAGAGATAGCTAGTTGGTAGTAATCCAACCTACGAAGTGGTCGGTTAGCACTTTCAAATTTGTGAAGAACTGACTAGACATTAACTTACCTGATTTGACAGATATCCGAACTGCACTTGTTGACTGTGTACGTGCAGATTTGGTTAGAAGTCAGAGCACTAGGATTCTGAACATAAGTGCAGTTTCTCGAAGATGACGAACCACACGTTGTTAGAATTACTGTTACAACATAAGAGAATTAGCAGAGGACGGTGAATTGAACTTGTTTCAAACTTACAGACGCAACACACTCCAAAACCAGAGGCGCAGGTTCCACTCGCTGTTCCACCCTCGGATCTACATTCAGCTGAAGTTAAACAAGTTCCGGTGTAGTTGAATGAGGCGAGACACTGACTGTTGCTGAACCGCACCACCGCGAATATTGACAGAACTGCAACGTTTTAAAGCTGTTAACAAAAGGTATAGATCGAACTCTTTATTGCTCTACGCTTGTAGACTTACAAACCAAGTTGTTGTTGTTGTTGTTTACGTCACCATCTAGTGGAGGGAAAGCTAACTACAAGCTTTTATGTGTTATTGCAATAAGCTTTACAAGTTGGTTAAAACTTAAGATCATTCACTTACACTTTGCAGACGCTGTAGAGGTATGATTATTCAACTGGTTTTCGTTGTACGTATCACCCACGGATTGGGCAGTACTGCTGGTAGTGCCTAATAGGAGGAGGGCCACCATCGGTAGTACGACAGATCTGAAATGGTCCATGATTTTTCGACGTGGTGAAGGTGAGACCAGCTAAAGTCTGCAATCTCGAAATGGGAAATTGGTAATATAAGTAGGAATATCGTCAATATTATAGTTTACTAAAGGTTTAAAGCTGTAACTAGATTGAGTTTTGAAGGGTAAGACTTACAATTTCTAGTGTTATCCTCAGGATACAATCGCCAACGCAAGGCAGATGATGCACCTTACCTTAGAGTGTCATCCAGGTACACTGACGTGTAAAACGCTCCGTTTACAGAAATCGTGCGTTGACCGTAAGCTGTACCGTGATTCCATAAACATCGGCCGCTTTATACACGGAAATTTGCTGCATCTACATCGGACATAAAATTACCAATTGCGGTTTTTATTCTCCCACACAAGAACCTGATGTTAGAAAGGAAAGTCTTTGAGGAAAATAGCTTCTATCTGCAGTGATTCTAGCTTACCCATATATGATTTGTAGACTTGTTCATTTTTACTTACTATTAACCATAACCGCTATAACATTAAATTGTGCACACACCCATAGTACTAAACATAACGATGATCACTATCTTTTTAGTTTCTAGTCAAATCTATTGCGTCTGAAGCTTGTTCGCATTATATAAAAATAAAACACTATAACATCAATGTTTTTAAACAGGTATTCCGGTAATAACTTAAAAAAAAGGTTTTGAAATAACGTCCAGAATAACGTACCGAGCCCGTACACTAGTTTCTGCATCTGACGTTAGATGGCGCTCGGAACTTCGAACTAGATTTTCGCGGGATACACGTTTTAGTAAAGAGCTTTGCTTCCTAGGATTTTTATAGGAAAGATAGTCAAACTTCGACATCAGATGCCTTTTCTTATGAACTGTTTATGTGGATGATACAGTTAATGATTACTGTTAACCATCTTAGGTCCGAGTAATAGCATCAAGTTTTCTGAGATGGACGAGGCACACTCGACTCTCTCTGATCTCTGAAAGTGACCTTTTCAAAGTTGTTCAAAAGAGTAAGAAGTAGTTTGCATAGGGCTGCCAGCGCGCATTATCGTCAAGTGCTTGTGCATAGCAGCGCAAACGTGTAGAAGAGCTGGGCAACAAATTTAAAACACCAATTTAGCTGAGAACACAATCTTAGGCACTGTATACCTCTTCCCCTGAGATTAGGTTCTCATAAAACTTGCACGGATTTACCCACGTATCTAAATCAAGACTTGGCGATGTAAGATTAACGCCTTCTAGCGGTTTTAACAGCTTCTACCGTTAGGCTAGTATTGTGCCTATGACTTAATTTTACAAAACCTATGAATCATTGCAATTCAGGTGTGCCAGCAGTACCGCCAGCGTTTATCTGTCGACGAAAACTGTTAAGTTTTATCGGTACACCCCTTTGCTTATACGGCGGAACGTTGCAGCAAGCCAAGAAATTCTGCGGATATATGCACTATATTCCGTTGTATGTAATACTTGGCCGTTTCTCGGTGCCTATAAACTTGGTCGAAATGCAAAAGAGGAAGTTTGCGATCTCCAGAGAGAGTGAGAGAGAGAGCGGGGAAAAAAGCGAATAAAGTTTCCGCTTTGACAGAAATGTCGATAGAATTGTACGCTGCTCATGCGCTGTCCGTCTGTTGATAAACATTGCTACCTAGGAACAGACACAGATGGCATCCACATTCTTTTACTTTACAGGCACCTCTGTGACCTCTTCTTCGTCAATGCATCCCATTCTGAAATTCATGAATTACCACGTTAGATTTGCCGAGGTATTCTCTAGTACTGACTATGACGTATATGGGAAATCTATAGCAAAATCCCTGGTACGTTAATGCCAGTGTATAAAAGTCGATACGATGCAAATTGATTGAAATTTGGGACGTCAGTGAACAGCCAATAAGGAAGATGATTAAAGAGCACATAGATGACTAAATCATTGCGAAAGAAGTAGAAGATAGGGGACAGGAGGCAATTGCGGAAACGACGGAGCAGCCGGAAGTTTTTCTGCAGCTGTTGAAGCATGAAATAAGTACATAACCTATATAGGGTCCAGTCATCACACGGAAAACGGAAACTGACGACATGGAATGGGAAAAAGAAGAGAACATAAAAAATACAAGCCAAATAATTCCGAAAGGAGCGCAGCAGTTCCTTTCATAGACGTTTTAGCAATCAACATAATCCTTGTAAAAAAGGTTTGACTCGTACGTTGATCCCAGCCGTACCAAAGTTGATCAACTTTTCCAGAAATCACTGTCAAGGATCATGTAGAGATCAAATCCCTGGACGGTCGTGCTATTCGTCGAGAGCGGGATTTCTGCTTGCAGGCGAGCTGCAAGCGAACCCTCTTTTCTGGGATCCATCAAACTCAATGAACTTCTTTATGAAGGCCCACTGCACGAGAGACAGTAGAATAGCTGGAAAAGTTCCGCATGACCGTGTAATCGAAATCAATTGATCCACACTTCTGCCCAATTCATTTGTCAAACTCACCTGGCCCCGTAGAGTAGAAAAATAGTAGCCGTGTGAGACGAACAGGTCCCACGGGTCAGCTTCTTCCTATAATGTCACTTTGCCGCATTGCCCCAGAGAGAATTGAGTCAGAAAAATACATATTTTCCCGCTCTTTTTTTTGCACTATAACTTTAAAATCTACCTATAGTATCGTTATTAACTTATATTGTGTAATTAAGATATCTTTTCAGTGTATACATGCTCGCGACGTTATTGATTGTCGCGTGCGACAACAAGTTCACCAGCCGCGCAACGTAACTTGTATTGCCTTGGCCTGACCGGTTGCACGCAGTTTTCGCCCGAAGCCCGCTAAAGTCAAATTAAAGGAAATTTTTTAAAATTTTATAAACTTGATATAAGCATACAATCATAACGTGGAATTAGATATTACGCAACATACAATTGTACATATGGTTAAGAGTGCTACCCTGTACAATTTCTTGCAGACATTGAACCTAACAGAATTTAATTTACTTTAGTTATCAGACTCTAATTAATTGCATACGTTATTGTCTCCATTGCTTAACAGCATGGAGACATATTGTT